>VWZT01013843.1:208234-252012 GCA_013397055.1 Pachycephala philippinensis | reverse complement strand
GGCCCGGCGGGCCCGGCCCCGCCACCCCTCCGGCTCAGGGACCGGAAAGGAAGAGCGCGACTTCCCCTCACCAGTGCTCTTTTATATGCAAAATCGTGAGAAGCGATTGGTCTAAAACCCTGTCCATCAACTCAGTCTCTTCAAACCACCACATATCCAAAACCTGAAACTAAATATCTAGGCTCCCTGTTCAGCGCAAGGAGAAAATGAGATTCCTCAGACAAAGTGACTTGCACTGACCATCAGGGTGGTGCATGAGGGCTATTCCTTATCAGGCAGATAGGCACCCAAATCAGGATTAAGTGGGAATATGTCCATCCTCTCTGAACACAGAATCCAAAAATTGCTTGGAAGGTACTTACAGAATTAGTTGAAAGATTTTAAGAGGACTTGGTTTATTCCATATTCATTGCCAGAAGCAAGAGCTGGCGGTCTAATGATTAGAGAATTCAGGACTGGAAGACACAAATTCAATTCAAATTCAGCATGAGAAGCCCCACATCCCTGCTTTATAAACTGATGGTGTTCCCTTCTGCTCAAGCTGCATCAAGGACATAAAAAGAAATTAAGAGGTCTGGAAGGGTATAGAAAACAAGGAAGACCATGATGTAATACCTTGTTGGTTTGGACCATCAACTACAAGTTTTCCCGGTCATGTTATCCACCTTTGCCTTCATTGCCTGGAACCTGGAGCTGTCACCACTGTTAAGAGTACATGCTCTAACTGTATTTCCATAATGAGAAATTTTGTTGAGAATCTCTGTATTTTATTACTTGAGAGCTCAGCACCTCTTTAGTGTGGTAGAGGTTCTCTAGGCCAGATAATGCTTTTGTGGTAAGGATTCAGTTTAGCTGCATGAAGGCCATTAGAGGAAGAATGCAGATAGCCTGTGCAGTGGGGCCAAACAGACTGTGCAGCACGTGTATTGGCAGAGGCTTGGAGCTCAGAACAGAGGTGAACTGCTGGAGGTGATCTGAGACGGGTGAGAGATCCTCTTGTATAAGATCTTTCATTTGTTCACCTTTTTTCCTCTCATCTTTACTATGGGGGCAGTTATTCCATCTGTAAGTGGAATATGACCCCAAGGAACAATAATTTCTATCCTCAGCGTCCTCCAGCACTAAACTGCTTTCTGTGTCCAGTGGAAAATATCTCAGTCAAGGGAAGATTGCTTAGTATTTTCAAACAATAATTCTGCAGCCAACCTAATTTCCCTGTCTATGGATGGAAGTGGGGAAGCAGAAAAATTAGTGAGAGACATGTCTTGTGCCCTCATTCATTGCCATATATAAGCCGTATATGGAAGTTTAAGTAGATTATTTTAATTCAGACTGAGAATTAAAAGCCAAAAATTTGATGCACTGCCCTTCAAGCCACATACAATAACAAAAGGAGGAAGTAGTCAACAAAATTTTTGGTTACACCAAAAAACTGTTGTTATTTGAAAAAACAAAATAAGTAAAACCCAAAACTTTGATTGTGGCCAAAAATACTATATTATACTGGATTTGATTGTTTATGTGGAATGAAGGCTAGAAAGAAAGAGACATTTGCATGGGGCTGAACTAACTGGAGGTCTTTTGGGTATGGGCTAGTTTTGTTTTCATTCATTTTTATTTAAAATATTTTCAGTGTTAACAAGAGGAGAACGTGAGACTCTTCCTAGATGTGCTACCATATAGGTAATGTTAGGTATATGAAGAAATAAACATCTTAAATTGATAACCACCATAATCTGTACATTGAAGTCTTCTGGAATCATGAGAAAATAGCTGCCTCTATTATAACTTAAAATAGGCTGTTAAAATTAATGTAAAAAGTATAATATGTGAAGTGTAAGAATGTAGTGATAGAAGTATGTGTTGATTTTCAGGGTATTGTCTTTGGTCACAGCTATATTTGGGTGGACATATCCTCTTGCTACAAATAGCACAAATACTTTTTGACCATGTACAGAGTCACGTGTACATTTTTAAGCAGATTAATAAGAACAAGTAGTTGTATGAGCTCCACTCTCAGCATTTATGTAAGCTACTCTATTGGCAGCAGTTCAGGTTTTGGTATGTATTGGTCAAAGAAAGCAAGCTAATGAATTCCCAAAGCATGTATTTAAAATGTATTGCTTAGCCTCCTGTCTTTAAAGTGTGCCAGACTGCAGCAGACACGAAGGGAAACAAGTTTTAATCAAGCAGTGCCAATATTGTTGTAACAGCACTGAACTCCATGTGCAAAAGTCCTAAGTTCTTGGAGTGAAAATACCACCACAGCATGCAGCTCGCCACAGTGAAAGTACGTGCACTTCAGCTGCGGAGACTTCACTGGGCTACATCTAAGCAGAAAAAAAAAGGATTTCCAAGAGCCTGAATAATTCTCCATAGAGGCAATGAAACAGAGTCATTCTGGGGACCTTTTCCAGTAGCTGAACTGTTAAAACCTGCAGAACAGCAATGATCTGCCAGTCTTTAAGCTGCTAAAGGTTTTGTTCCTCCTACCCTCAGTCTAGCTCCCTGGGAGCCAGATTTGTCCCTGCGTTTCAGTAAGCTCTCTGACCATGATGCCCACATGCCTTAGAGATGCTTTGGGGGGAGGTCAGCAGGTCTGTGCTTGAGCTTCCTGCAGAAAGCACCATCATTCCACAGGAGCCTGGAGAGCTGTCCTTCGAATTGTCAAAGATTTTCCAGCACTTCTCACATTATTTTGGTCTCAACTGTACTTAGGAAAACACTGCACTGAATATTTATTGGGAACACTTTCCTTCATTTGTCTGCTTTTTTGTCTCGCAACTTTTAAAAAAAACAAAGGTTTCAATTCAAAATTCTATTTGTAAAACAAAAGCATGTAGAGAGAGAGAAGCTTTAATAAATACACCAGCAGGATCTGCCACCCAGGCAACACAGGGGATGGCCATGTTTTGCCTTCTTCCGAGAATATTGTAAACTACTGTCTCAGCAATGAGCACAAGATCAGGTTCTGCTTGTTCTAACACAAGGGGAACCACAAAAGGCCAGTGTCGTTAGGGCTGGGCTCTCTACTGTTGGTCATTAAGCACTGACACAAATACCAAATTCTTTCTTCCCCTTTCTCTGAGCCATAACTAAGTCCTCAGCTTGAATTTCAAACCACAAGTCCTGCAGCTTCCAGTAAATACTGAATATTTAAACATATGCTATTTAAAAAATTATATGGTAAAGAAATGCTGTTTCTTACAATTGGCTTGAGAATTATAAAAAGGCTGTAGGAAAGACAGCTGCTTGTATCTCAAAGGTGTGAGTACAAGTAAGAATCCTGGTTGCAACCAATGTTGACCACAGTCATTGTTTTCAAGTCCTTTGCCACAAACACATAATTCTGTAAATGCAGGAAAATACACTCTTTATAGTCTCCATTCCTGTATTCCAGCATTTCCAGGAGCCTAATCAAGGATTGAGGCGAGTTGATAGCTGTGGTCACAACCCAAGCTTATTAACCCAAGCCAAGCATTAATCCACAGGAAGTATCCTCCTCCAATATTCTTGTTGGTGATATAAGCTGAAAATTAAATAAGCCATGTATAGTAGGTGAAAGGCTTTATTTTTCCATTAGTGCTGTATTTCCTTTATGGGAGGTTTCAAGAGAGTTAATGCCTTTATTGTACCTTAGCCAATCCGTCTGAATGTCTTAACGTCTACTTCTTCAATAATATAACCTATTCTACTCTCTCCATTACAGATTACTTTTATAAATCATATTATCATATCCAGAATCCTGCTTAATATGAATTGCTTAGGATTGAAAATGTAAGGCTTTTTTCAGGTTTTTTCTGAATGCACAGCCACGGAAACATGCTGAGATTCTGTGTGAGAAGGAATCTAGTGCTAAAGAATAAAATATGAAGAATGGCTTGAGTCTGGAAATGGAAAATAATTAATGTGATAAGGAAAAATCTTTTTTTCTGAATATCACCTCATAGATGATCAGCATCATGAAAGTGTATAAAACTACTTATTTACCAAGTCTAAATTTTCATTTCAAACACTACTGATAGAAAAGGTAGTTCCCATTCATTTGATGCTATCCATGTTACACAGCTGATTTAACCATCCCTGTGTAGTTGTTTGAGACAGTTTTTTTAGTATTGCTCTTTCCCAGTATAAGCCCCAAGGAAAGGTTGAATTTTCTGATAATAACCATTCAGCTGCTCTCAGTATGTTAAAAGAACAAAATTATGGCATAGCCAAATGAGTTCCAGAAAGCAATAAATGTGCTGGCTTTTTATCACCAGTAAACCGTCACATATTTGCAGAGAAAATTAGTTTTTAAAAAAGAGAATGGACAAGGCAAATACCAGAACTACAACCCTGCAGCTCAGGAGAGCACCTTTTACAGGGATCTGCTTCGAATAAGTCCATGGGAGATGATCCTGGAAAAAAAAGAAGTCCAGAAGAACTGCTGATTCTCCAGGATCAGAATCACCTCCTTTAAGCTCAAGAACTGTCCATCCTGACAAATGGAGTTTTACCATCCTGGTACAACTCAGACATACAAAGATGGTGATAGGTTAAAGGTTGGACTCAATCATCTTGGAGGTCTCTTCCAATCTTTATGATTCTATGGTTCTGTGAAACATAAAAGAGGTGGAAGCAAAGTCAGTTGACCCAGTGCAGGGGCTAGATAGGAATATAGAGAGTGTCTGAGAATACAGGGACAGAGCTGGGACACTAGAAGCCCACCAGGACCTGAGCCTAGCAAGGGACTTAAAAGGCATTAAGGAGGCTTCTATATCAGCAGCCAAAAGAAGACTAAGGAAAATATGGGTCTTCTGCTGAATGGGAGATGGAAAAGGCTGAGTTACACAATGTCTCCACACTTCTGTCTTTACTGGTAAAATCTGCATACAGTAATCCAAGGCCTCTGCAACCAGAGAGGAAACTTGCAGCTGCCAGCATTTGTCTTCAGCAGAGGGATATCAGGATAGGGGAACATTTAAATAAATCGGACATACGAAAGTCGAAGGAACCTGACAAAATATATGTACAAGTTCTGCAGGAGGGGCGGCAACAGTGTGAGACCTTTCTCAATTATCTTTGAAAGCTCATGGTGATTGGGGGGAGTTCTTGAAAACTGCAAGAAAACAAATGGTAACACCTGTCTTCAAGGAGGATTCAGAGAACAATAGGTCAGTCAGCCTTATTTCAAGCCCTGAGAAGAGAAGGTGATGGACAAAAAAAACATGGAAGCCATTTGCAGACATCTCAAGGACAGGAAGATGATTGGAAGCTGTCAGTGTGGATTTACAAAAGGGATATCATGCTTACCAACCTGATAGCCTGATACTTTACAGGTGGTAGTGAAGTGGAAGGAGTCGTCAATATACCAGTTCTTTGTACTGCCCTTCAGAGGAACCTCAACAGGCTGGAGAAGCGAGTTGGAAGGAATTTCATAAAGTGTGACAAAAGGAAATGCAGAGTGCTGTACCACAGGAGGAATAATCCTATGCACCAGTACAGGCTGGGAACCAACCAACTGGAAGACAGGGTTCTATCAAAGGATGTTGGAGTCCTGCTGGACACAAAGTTGAACATGAGCTCACTGTGTGTGCCCTAGCAGAAAAGAAAGTCAGCAACCTCTTGGGCTGCATTAGGCAGAGCACTGCCAGCAGGCCAAGGGAATTGAATCTTCCTCTGTACTCGGCACTGATGAAACAGATCTGGAGTTCAGTCCTGGGCTCCCTGAGACAAGTGAGACATGAACATACTCCAACTCCAGCTAAGAGCCACAATGATGATTAAGGGCTTGGCACATTTGATGTAGCAGCAGAGGCTGAAAGAGATTGGAATGTTCGGTCTGGAGAAGAGAAAGCTCAGGAGGGATCTCATTGGGGTGTATAAACATCTGATAGGAGGGAGTAAAGAAGACATTGCAGGGTCTTCTCAATATCCAGGAACAGGGAGGAAGCACAAATTTAAATATGGGAAATTCCATTTAAACATAAGAAAAAAACCTTTCTTACTTTGAGGGTAGTAAAAAACTGGAATAGCTTGCTTCTTGAGATTGTGGACTTTCCTTTCTTGGAGATATTCAAACCCTAACTGGTCATGGTCCTGAGCATATTGCTCTAGTTGACTCTACTGTGCCTGTGCTTGGAGCAAACAAACTCCAAATGTGCTCTCTAATCACAGCAGTTCTGTGCAAACTTTTATTTGGGCCACAGTCATTCAAATGCATCCAGGTTGGCTCCCAGGTTTATGTTATGCTTATTTCAGGTCCTTTTCACAAACAAACCTTTCTCCATCAGCAAAGGAAAGAAATAGTAGCCCAAATTATCAAGGGATCTTCTTACCTCAGTATTTGCTCAACAAAACAGCTGAAAGACAAAAAGCAGTTCTTTGAGAAGGTTTATGCCTTTGATGCAACAGGAAACTACAGGGAAAAACTGAGGAAAAGATGTTGAACAATCACACAGGAACCAAATCTTGTCAGTGGAGCAGAACTCCTAAATGTGTGAGAAATAGAAGGAAGGAGAAAGTTCACATGCAGATGGCAATGTTCCAAATATGCTGGACTGTAAGAAGCCGGTGACAAAAGGAAAGACTGCTTTACTTACAAGGATCTGTCTTTCTGTAAATCATCAGTCAAATATTGTGTTGAAATCTGATCATCATATTTCATAAAGGATTAAGACAGGTAGCAAAAATAGGATGGTATAATAATAATAGTAATAATAATAATAGTAATAATAATAATCTAGGAAAAGAATATAAAAGTCATAACTCCTACCCCTCTGGATTCCATTGACCATATTAGCCCTTAACCACTTCATGCTCTTCAGAGAATATCGAAACACTTTCAAAAGAGACCCATATCACTACCCCAAATTTACATGGGAAGGGATTTACAAGATGTGTTGCATGTAGTGTCACCCAGAAAATCAGTTGCATGTTTTGTGTGCACATCTTTGGGTTTGTTGAAATGCTTAATGACAGCTATGTAAGTATTTTATGAGGTGGCCAGTTAAACAATGGCTGCTATACGTTCCTCTCACATTGACACAACTTAGTAAGCAAGTTGAGTGGGATTTTTGAGCTCTGCTGCAATGGGAAATCAATCCCATTCTAAGTGTACCTGGTCTAGATGACTCTGCCTTGGCAGAGGAATTGCACTAGTTGATCTCCAGAGGGCCCTTCCAACCCAAACTATTCTGTGATTCTGTGTAATTGAAGTTCAAAGCTGCTTGTTCCTACTATTGTTCTTTGGTGGGAAGGCACAGCCATTCCTTTGATCAGGAATGCTCTACCAACCTGATCTCAACATAGGCCTGGAAATGTTCTCCATACCCATGTTGGTTGTTTAGCTTGGTGAGCAGAGGTGAGGGTTTAAAACATAGACACCCCATTAACTTCACCCGTGCTTCTAACTCGCCTGTTTCAGAGAAATATGAGAAACAACTGTCTGTGTCTTTCTGCATATCTAACCCTTCTTCCCCATTTTGAACATGGGCCTTTGTATTGCAGCTTTATGGTATTTATTTATCTCATGGACACACTGAGACATACAGGTCTCAGTATTCCTGCACTCTTCACCAATAGAAACCATCTTTGACTTATGAAATCAGTGCTCTGTGGTTTTTTTTTTGTCTGCTTATTTTTCATAATGCTTTTAAATATAAAATGGGGTTTAATAATTTCTTTTTTTCTATAATTTCAGAGAAAGAATGATCTCTATAGTCTTTCTTCCAATGTTTCCTTCGAAGTTAAGAGCATGCCATATAAAGTGCAACCAGAAAAGCTCCCGGAGGGAAGCATAGCAGTAAGTAACTGAAAATTGTATCTTTGTGTGAAGCACATGTGTTTGGTCACCCTGATCGCAACTGTGAAAGTTTTTATAGATGAAAATACTGAGATTAATCTTTTCTGTGTTTCTAGTGTAAATTCCTGAAGGAATTACTATCTAAAGGAAATAACTTCATTGCTTTCTGTGGAAGTTGATGATACCTGATTCTAACTACATTTTAAAATAATTTCTTGCCGCACTGATGTGCAGATTGCTTTATTGCAATTAGGATGGATTTTTCACCCAAAATAAAAGAGAATTGTGAAAGCAAGTATCTAGTTACTTTGTCTGGGGTAAAAAAAAAAATCTGGAGGAAATTTTTATGCAAAATCCAAAATCATATTTCTGTCAGGTTTAGAGGTCTCACTCCCAGTCAGCAGTTCTCTCACACAAGCTTGTGTATTGTCTACAGCAACTTCTCTCTTATCTATATTAAGCTTCTTTGGTACCCTGATTTTCAGGGAGATTTGTATACCTTTCTAGAGTTTCCACCTCACAGGGCATCAAGGGCAAGATGCAAATTTACTTGGTAATCCTTAGAGAAGTGATAGATAGATGCTAAAGTACTTGCCTTATTTGCAGACCGAGATCTGTATGGTCCTGGAGTACTATATAAAAATTAATTTTGGAGACATAAGTTTGATTTAATTGCTTGCTGGTGCTGAAGCACTGGGTTTGGGGAGCACTTTGAAGTAATTTGCTTTTTATGGTGTCTAATATCGTGGTAAAATTCGCTCTATAAAGTAAAATATGAGTGCAAAAATTGATTCTAGTATAAGAGTAATCTGAAATTTTAAGGCTTAATCATCTTTATAATGATTCATCATTTACAGTCCTTCTTTTAAAATATAAGCTCAGTTCAAACTTTGCCAAGTTGAACTGTGGTGAAAATATATCATATCAGTCTGTTGAGATGTAGTAGTAGGGACAGAATATTTTCTTACCTAGAAAACCAACAGAATGATACGCTTTATAGATTACTTTGAATATATTTTAGAGGATACAGGCTATAAAGTTTTGTTTTGTACATGCACAGATTTAATGGTTGATTGATACTTGCTCTGGAAAGACACAAGGTAAAAACTTGGTTCTCTGTGCACAGTGACTCCAACCTCCATCATCAGTAGAACCATGATTTCACTAGAGAGGATTGGTGCTTAATCCAGTATTCATCCAGAAAGGTTCAAAGACACCACGCTGACAGATATACTCGGGCTCTTTTTATTTTCTTACAGCATGTGTTCCATACCAGAAACACATGTGCAGAATTCTGTTGATAGTGGGGCCTTCGTCTGGACTGAAGTGCTTTACCCCAGGTGATAGCCTGCTGTTCTCAACAAGTGTCAGATGATCTACCAAATGATCAGACAAGCATTTCATTCTCTTACTCCAGCCAGTATAATGCTTGTTATTTGCAGCAGATGATTTACAGCAAAATGCCTGTAATGGCCACTGTAAAATGTTGAAAAATGATAACGCTTTTATGTCATTTCATATCTGGACATGGCAGTGGATGCTTGCCAGCTCTACAGCTTGATGTGTTATATGCACCAGTTCTTTGATGTTCCACTTGCAAGAAGAAATATTTCCTTGAAGTTGGGCAAAGCTTAATATTTTTGCTCCTTCTGAAAAAGATCACTAGTTGTGTTTTAAAAGCTTCCAAAGATTTATTTCAAGGTTTATGGTTTTCTTTCAGACAATGAAAGGGTGGAAGTGGATGAAAGATTTAAATATTTTTTAAATCAGTTTTCAGAAATATATATCTAATAATCAGCTAGCACTTTAAAGTTTATATAGAGAAGATAATATGTTTAAAAGAATAGAGCATATGTCATTCATTTAATGCTTATAGTGCTGGGTTCCAATTATGCAGGCTGATATTTACCTTTAGCTTTAATGGCATGAATAATCCCATATACATCAGTAATCTACAGAGTCATGTAGTCATATTTGCAGCACTGAGGATTTCATTTCCATCATCATGGTATACAGGTCTTGGACACATGGATCTTGAACACAGGGTCATGATACGAAGGTGAAACATTATGTAAATGTAAGAAAATCTGGATCTTTTATAGTAAAACGTTAGAGTGAAAACACATCAAATGGAAAGTTAGCATGGAGCTTAAACCAGAATCCACTGACATCCATAATAGTATTTCCATTAATTTTGGTAGTCTTGGAATTGTAACCATATATTATACAACTGGTTGGTTTTCCTTGCGAACAGCTCTATCATTCAAGAAAAAAATTTCATTTTTTTTGTTACAAATATTATTGTGGTAAAAATACTGTCTCACTTTGTGAATTTCATGTGCAACATGTTATTGCAAAAAGTACAAAGTTAGAATAAGCAGCAATTTGCTCTATTTTAATTTATGATTCTTGAGCCAGTTTGGAAGTTTAATAAAATATTGTTGCTGTTCTTAAATGTTTGATAGGATTTTCACTATGGATGCCTTTAGTCTAAACTTTTTGACCAGTGTCCTACAGTGAGTAAAATTGGTTTCAGACTAAGGTCTATAACTTTTTTTAGTTATTACATGGTGATAGTACTTCTGTTTTAGACAAGCTTATATTCCTCATGAAATATATTTGCATAAACTTTTGTTAAGTGTAAACATAAATGTGACTCCAAGCTCAAGGGAGATGTTGCATTCTATTCTGAGCATTTTTTGAGAACATATAAGAACACCATTCTGTAAAGGTTGGATGGGGACATGCAGGAGTGCAAAAGAATTCCTGTTTCTCAGCCTCTGTAAACAAAATTGCTGAAGACTAAAGGAAGGTCATCATGGGCAGCAAAAGTAGTAGCACTAGAATAATAATTAATTTAGCTACTTTTTCTTAAAGTAGCAGAATAAATTATGGAGAAGTTATTTTTATTTTTCAAAGTGTGTGTTTTAAAGAACCATGGAGAAAAAAAGTAACTTCGTGAGAATCCCACTAGCATGCATTGAATTCTGACCACAGATGCTGGAAGTTTGCACCAGTAAAACCTAATTTCCATCTATATACATGGAACTGCTGGTGAACCAGCAGCTTTCTACATGTGCTTCTCTCTGCTTCGTGCTCTCTTCCAGAGGAATCAAAGACTATTTTGAAGACACACTGAGTAATACCAAAATCAGAAGCAAAATCCAAACTGTAGGAAATACAGTGGGAAAAAACCTAATAATCCTGTTATCTACTTACAATGTGCTTAAGTGGCACATTTTAAAAAAGGAAAATAAAAGCCTCCCTGGAAGAACGCTTTCATAAGCAACAAGTGACTTCAGTGGAACCACAAGAGGGGTTATGAAGTTAAAACTATTAGACAGCATCTGTGCTAAGACCAGTGTGGATTTTATTTCCAATAGCAAACAAAGGCTCTGTCCATAACTCTTGGGTTGACTTCACCCTCATCTCAGTGCCTGAGGTGGATGGCATTCTTTGGCACCCTGCGCATACAAAACGTGTGAGATGTTCAGCAGTGTCAGAAGTCAGATGGCTCCTCTCAAGTGTGTGAGCTGTGCTTTTCACCCACCTGACAGAGAAGCAAGCACTGTTTTCACTGTTCAGCATAAAATCTTGTCCTGAACGGAGAGGAAAGCCAACACCCATCTAAAGTACAGTGTCAACATGCAACTTGTGTAAAAATTCCACTTCATATTGGCCACCTTAGATGGAAACATTCCCTGGCTCTGGTCCTGCAGTACTAAACCTACCACACAAAGAACAGAAATCCAAGCTGAAAATACAAACTTGTCTTAAATCAAAATCATATGTAAAACTGTTGTGGACAGCATGGGGTAAAGAAGGGACAGTCCCTCTGTAAAAATGGTGAAACAAGGCAGACAAAACTGAAGGAATGTTTTTTTTCTTTCTTCCCCTCCAGCTTCTGTCTCAGCTTCGTGGGTGTTCAGGACTTGCAGTGTCAAACTGTTCACCAGCAATTGCATTAGTAGCCTTGCAAGTCTTTGTGTATAGCATAAAGGGTGGCAGCCCAGGGGCATTATATCCTCCTGTTAATGCACATAGGCAGGAGTGAGACTGATGCCTACAAATAATCCCCTACTCAGGAAATAAATCTCAAGTACTTAGCACAACCATCCCCTTGCTTTTAAAACGTAAAACAAAGAAGGATTCAAGGAAAAAGGGTGTGGGTTCGACAGGATGGTTTCAAGATTTTAGCAGGCAAATATTTCATTAGCATTGGCTGCACTCAGGCTAAAAGAGAAGAGAGATGTGCCAGCTTTGCAGCAGCATTCTGCTTGATACAGGATAGACCTAATTTCTGCTGTCTGTTTTGCTCATTGCTGATAATCTAAGGGTTATAAACATGATACCATGCTCTTCTAGAAGATTACACTTTCTTGTTTATGTTTCAACATTTGTCAAGCTCCAGCTGAGCTACTGAAATTAAGCCCGAAGTTGCACTTGACTGTAAAGGCAGAATGACAGAAGGAGGAAGGGAGAAAGGATTCTGAACCCAGGCAGCGCAAGCAAGGCTGAGCGCTGCTACGCCACTCATAATTATTTAGCATCCTCAGGCAGATCCACATGTCCTTATCTGCATCCATGCTGATAGGTGCTCTGTAGATAGAAGAAGAAGAGCTAGCTTGTCTTACTGTTTTCATAGCCTAAGCGGAAAGAAAACACAATACACAAATACAGCAAACATCTAGGAAGCGGCACGTAAAAGAAGGCATGGAAGGACAACATGGGTGCTTATAGTTGCATACACTACTATCAGCTTTATCAACACCTAATGAAATCTACCATCCCTAATGAAATAGTCTGTTTCCACTGACTGCAGGAGGATCTCAAGCATACCTTGAAGTCTGGATTGTCCCTGCCTAATTTTGAACTGTGAACTGGCACACATTAAGAGTCTAGTTGTTGCTCTGCTCCTGTGCAATCATATGCAGCCCTATGAGCTATTCAGACCCAAACACCAGGCAGCAGCTTACTTCACCCCTGTCTGAGAGCACCTGTGGTGCTGAAGTAGTTACCTTAGATTGGGTTAAAGTGGACTTGGTGCCCAAGGAACGAGATGTGGTTCAGTCGAATACTATCTGAAGAAATCTGTAAACCAAAAATTATTCCTACAGAAGAACTTACCCACTCAGATAATTTCCATATTCAGGATGTACCATTTCAGTAGATCGTTGTCATAGTTCAGGAATGGTACTCCCCAGTTCAGTTCTCCCACTGTGACTCTCCAGACCACGCACTGCTTGCTCGTTTCCCCCTTCTCCCCACCCTCTCACCCTGCAACAGGATGGAGATCCCAATTGAAGCTACAAAATGTAAAGATCGCGAGATGAGATAAGAACAATTTACAGGAAACAGCAATGAGATAAGAAAATTAACAGTAACAGCATCAATACTGATGACAGAGGGTACAAAAAAGGAAAGACTGACAGGGAGGAGACTCCCTGACAATAGACAATACCACAGCTCCCTTAGTCAACCGGGAGGAACTTCTGGAAGAGACTCCCTTCCCCCTGCCTCCAGCAATAGTGTGAGGTGGTACAGAGTAACCTTCAGGCCCTGGCCATGTCCCCTCCAGGCTACTCAAAAAATTAACCCTTTCCTGGCCAGACACAGGATGACTGTCCATCTGTCAAGCCATCCATACCTGACCAGCAGCTTGTCAGAATCTTTTTATTCTGTTTTACTGATGTTCTGCAATCCACCCTAAAGCAGCAATGCTGACTCCCGTTTCCTCTTGTATTTATCTCAGTCACATTATGCCACCTAGGAATTTGGCTGAAGCTGTCAGTAGCAGAAATTGCAAAATAAAGTCTTTGCATGTAAGTGGGTCTTCCCTGTGGTTTGGTCTTGCTGTAAAATGAAGTCAGTCATTTCATTAAACTTGAGACAACAGGAAGCACTGCTTGCCTTTTATTTTTGCTGCTGTTTTACAAATACTTTTTAAGATGGTTTTGGTAAGTGGTCTTTCACGTTAGTGCTCCAGCTTCCCAGCAACATGCTCAGGCAAGTGATGGTGTTAAGAATAGAAACTGTAGTGAAGCTCAAATCTTAGATGATTAAGATATGCAATCTGTATGTTGACAGTGTCAGGTCCTTTCCAAACAATAATTAAAATTTGTAACTCCCTGTGTGTAGTACCTCAGAGTTTGCCAACAGAGGAAGTGCACATTGTGAATGAGTTGAGGTTTTTTGAATCAGTCTGGTTTTGCTGTCTTGGGGCCCATGAATTTTCATCAGCACTTCCCAGCTCTTGTGCTGTATGTGATCAGGCTTGCTTCAGGGCAGCATTCATGATTTTCAAGCAGGAGAAGGGAGATGCTTTCTTCCTTGGACAGCTGAGCTCATTGTTTTCTACAGGCTTCAAGCAGCCCCTTGTAACTGCATCCTTTCTGTTTTCCCTGGTCAGTTAACCTTTTACTTGAAATCATCTTTTTCCTTAATTGGCTTTTCTTGGGAAGAATCTCTGCAGACAGTCCAGATGACCCTTCTCTCATTTTTGCTGCCCTTGCGTTTTAATGCCACTCTGAGACACAAGCAGAGCCATTCAAAAACATTTTACCCTTACTACATGGGCTCTGCTCTAGCTGAATCTAATGATGCAGAGAGGCTGTGAGATTTTGCAGTGGTTAAGAAGCAACCCAAAGAGAATGCTGGCAAAGGGAATGCTATTCCTGCATGGGCATGGTTGATCACTTGGTCAGACCGTTAGGATATCTGTTGGGACATGAGGGTAACATTTCATGGGTTGTTTTATTAATGCTTTTTGCCTTAAAATATTTTTTTCTTGCTTTAATTAGCTCTCATATTTATTTTTTGTAGATGTTATCTTTTTGAAATATTTTAGACTTATGACAATTTAGAGCTGCTCGGAAGATGTATATCAGCTGTGTTTGTTAGATCAGCAATGGTATGGCCAGTGCTGCAAGTAGTTCATCTTCAGAGCCAATGTAAAAGTGCAAACACCAGGACTGGGCAGTGTCTTGGCATTTTCTGTGTAACCCTCAGTGTAAGCTTTGGTAGAAAGCAAATGGTATCTTACATAGAAAGTTTGTGCCTATGCTTTGTTTCCCAGTGAGGGATACTATAAAAAATATGTGCATCAGTAGAGCTCACCAGACTGCCATCTCTGTAGGTGCTGTGTCAGAGTAGGGAGCAGTTGGCTGCACAGAAGAAGTGAGTGAAAAGGACTATTCAAAAGCATTTTCTGGTTAAGCCTGACAGTAGCTGGCAGACAGATCTACTGGTGCTTTCAGAATCAAAAGTCTATGAAAGAATGCTGATCATAAGAAAAAGGGAGAGAGGAAAGGACTGGATGTTGCAGAAAGGATTAAATGATTAAATTTGCCATCTTCAAGGAGAGAAGTGAGAGGCACGGGAATGGAAACAGTTTTGAGGTGAACTACAGAGTTGTGTCGTTCTTAAAACGTAGGCCGCTGTTCCTTCAATGAACAAATTAGAAATCAGTATTGTGTTAAATTTCTAGTGCATCAATCACTAAGGTAATAGCAGAAAAAAAAACATAGAAAGAAAATTTACAATGAGTGCAGCTCAGGGACTGGGCAATAGCCAAGAAAGTTATTAAAAATAGTAGATTTAGCTGTACCTTGAGCACAGAAGAGGAATATCATTTGAGAGTTTGTGTCATCAGTTTCTTTGCAAACTGATTTCATCATGTCATAAAGCAAATAACTCCCATCTGTCACATACTTACACTGTTTAAGGGAGACTAGGAGTAGATGAGAGAGGTCCAAGAGAAAACCCCAGAGAGAAATCACTTCCTAGGCTAACAACAAAGAGAAAAGTTTGAGAAAATAAACTAAAACTGAAGGGATATAATTGTGTTGGAAGAGCTAAGGGAAGCTCAAACACATTCCTTCCCACTCGGGAGCAGCAGGGACAGAGCAAATACCCGGTGAGTCTGATGAGGAGCCTTCCAAGCAGAGTCTGAGAGCATATAATAAATTTTGTACAAGGTACGGAAAGGAGAATGAGGAGGAGAGTGTGGATGTCCCCAAAAGGAGAAATACAGAAGGGTTATTACTACTCTTTGTCCACATGAAGATCTAAAGAGAGAAGTTTGCCAAGTCAATTAAAACCTTTGATAACTGATGTTAACATCTGCTGCTTTGTAGAGCCTCAGACAATGAGAGAGCGCATTTCATGCTTGTTTCCCATTTAGGTAATAGTCTGTATGCTTGGCTTCTTTTAAAGAAGATAATATCGTACTGTGCGTTAGGCTTTATCACAAGGACAATACACGCTGCTTGAGTTTCATTTTTGGACTTCTTAGCTCAAATGCAAATCATCGGAAAAAACGTATAGTGGTATGTCAGCAGAATTTAAAATAAGAAAAATGTAGCTGGTATCTACCGTGGTTTGAATTAAGAGTTTGGGCCGAAGTCAACCATTGTTTCGGAGTAATTCAGTGCAGTTGAGTGTAGTGGCCTAAGCTGCACCAGCATGCATATCAGCAGAACTTTGCTCCTTGAGTGTTCTTGAAGCATCTGCACAGAAGGGCATTTTTTTGCCACTCTGTATTATGGGAAAATTATTGGTATGTCTGATACAAGATTTTCATATATGCATGAATGCCATTTCTAGTAATTATCATGAACAAGTGGAAAGGAAATTAAAATAAATGAAGCCAACATGGGAGAATTTTGGTCAATGTGTATTTCTAATCTGCAAAATTCTGTTGAAGTCAATGCTTCTAACCTCTCTATTCTACTGTAAGATTTGCTTTACTTGCTTCATTTTTGTTCATTAAATGTATTCCTCTCATTGCAGATCAGAACATCTGTCATTTGGTCCACCCCAAATGTCTCCTTTGAAATCCCTTTATGGGTTATAATACTAGCCATACTTCTTGGACTACTAGTACTAGCTCTGCTGACCCTAGCTTTATGGAAGGTATGTTGCATTATTTCTGTTACTGTTGCCTTAAAAAAAAACCCTGGAAGATACTAACAGATAAAAAAAGAGGCTAGAAGTTTGTGATCTTTAACAGTTTGGAGCAAAAGCGACAGTACACGTGTCTTTTTTGTTTTGGCCTTTCTGACATGCTGGTGTCATTGACCTTTATGCAGAGAATTTGTTTTCAAAGTCCTCCTTTATTATTGAAGTCCAGTTATAAATGGGCATACAGAGTTTGGCTCTGTTTCCCAAGACCTATGATCGTCTATTTCAGGATGTTTAAGTTCAAAAAGAAGTTACTCTAACTTTGTTTTCCCTGAATAATTCAGGAATTTCCAGTTTTTGTCCGCATGGAACAACACTACCAGTTCTGAGAATTAATTTTTAGAACATTTCCTTTTATATTAATATATCATATATTTTGGTTTTTAAATTTTCTATTTTTGTGTTGGTTGTTACACTCCCTTCACAAGTTTTAAGACAAGTTACTGGAAACTGCTATATTACAGGGAGCCAGTGTAGCTTTTGTCCGTCCTCTCAGTTCACATTAAAAATAAGATTGAAATAATTCCCTAAGTTAGGATATGGCTCACCTGTCTTTAGCTGCCTAAAGGTTATGGTGAGGTGTACAACCTATGCTAACTTCCCAACTTCACCTAGTCAGGTAAAAACAGCAGCAAAAAGCTATGTCTAAACATGCAAGGAGGAGAGAAATTACCTTTTGGTAATTACCTTTTGGTGGTACCTTCCTTTGACCACTTGTGAACTTTCAACCTTTCATCTAAAAGAGTGACTTTTAGGCAGTTAAAGTAAGGTGAGAGGAATCTCATCTTTAGTGATCTTTAGACTAGGTCACAATACGGTCCTGTGGACATTTCCCAACACATATTACACCTCTCTTACTATTACTGCTTGTCAGTCTAAACCTCTTTTCTGAATGAGTGCCTCGCTGAACTGAGATGAGCAGATTTCTCATTCGCATCAGTCTATATCAGCATTCAGACCAACTTTACATCTCCTGCAAAGACACCTGTCATGTAATGTGGATTTTTAAAGCTATGCTTTGGAACTCAACGCCTTGCATCTAAAACTTTCATAGGGAATGACTTGGATAGAAATAAAATACCTTCACAGTCTATCAGCCTGCCGTACATTCTGTCCAACATTCCAGGTTGCCTGAGTGAATAATCAAACTGCAGCTGAGTCTTCCTGTGGTTGTCTTACCATGACATCTTTGTTTCCGTTGATTGTTTTCTGCAGTGTGGCTTCTTTGACAGAGCTAGACCTCCTCAAGATGACATGGCTGACAGGCAACAGCTGACAAATAACAAGACTACTGATGCATAAAGGAAGAGAGTTACACTTCAAGTCAGAATCCTGCCTGAGACTAGAAACACAATGAGGATTAAATGAAAGATTCCTTCCACCAGTATTCCTTTGTACCTGCAAGTGACATGGTGTCAATCTGATCTATGCAATGTTCTGAGAACATGCCACATGATGGCCATCCTTGCCAAAGAAAGCAACTTTATCACTGCATTATAAACATATTCACCACTGAACAGAATGTTTATCCCATATTCCAGTCAGTCTACGTTTCAGCAGATGCTTTTGAGCACGTGTGGTATACTGAGATGCTTCCAGAACAAGTCCAAATCTCTCAAGGAGAGAACGCCTTCATTGCTGTATTGTCTACAAGATGAACCAGGACAAAACTTCTGAATGCTACTGTATCATGCAGAACACCTTTGAAACCTCCCTAAGAACTTCAATGAAATTATGGCTCAGGGAGACAGGCAATATATCAGTACTGTGAAAGTACTTCTGAAACACAAAGTAGTCTATAAATAACTTTATAGATGGGGCACAATTATTTATTTTTCCACCTTTTTGGAATAAGTATCTGATATAATCACCAACATAGATTTTGAGAGAAGAAAGGAAAATATAATAGAAATCATGTACTTACTTTGCATGTAAATAGAAGAGTAAACCCATTGTACACCCAGAACACAACTTCCTTGGCTGAAAGGTGTTTTGCAAAGCGGAAGATTTATGGAACACTTTACCAGATGAGACATATGATAAGCAAGTACATGTTGTATCTCTTTCAGCCCAGAGCTGGCAGAATCACACCCAGATAACTAAATCCATGCACAGTAGAGAGCAGGGATGAGTTACCCTGTCCTTGCTTTGCTGATGGCTGGCAGCTGTACACTGACAACACAGGATACAGTCATTTCTGAAACAGTGTTTTAAATTATCACAGCCGCACTGGTGATATTGAAAAGGCTTGGGGGTTTGGGGCTGGGGTAAATTTTCTTGGCCATTGCCCTGCTACTTTTTTGAAATTGCCTCTTAAAATGGAACAGCTACTGCCATAATTGTTCACCTAAAGAGATCTTTGTCTTTTTCATTTTTCAATGTACAAGCTGGCAGCATCTTAAAAGTAATGCTTTTGTCAAAGTTTAGGGCTTAATAAAATTATTTTTTAAGCAAAGTCTTGCAGGAAAGGGTGGCAGGATTTGTGTTGATGCAGAAAAATAGGATGCCAGCTAGCCAAGCATGAGCAAAAAGAAGAAACGAGATTTTGAGGTAAAGAGTAAAAATACACCCTTAGTATTTATCATTTTTTCTGGGTTTAGGATTCTGAAGAAGGGATGTTTATTTCCCTTCTATCAGCAAATGGTCTTTATCTCAGCAGGGACTCTTAAGCCCTGATCTATGCAAATTTGTATGTGAAAGCTTGAGTCTTTCAGTGCTGCCTGTGAGTGTGAAATTAGCTATATTGTGTAAACTTCAGGAGGGATTGTTCATTTTATGAAACATACACACCACTTGCCTTCTCCTGAGTTCCTTTTCTTGCCAATCCATCTCAGCTTCTCAACTCGGAAATGGCCTCATCCATTCTGCCACTTTTTGGCTCCTTTTAAACAACTGCCCTTCTGCTTCCTAATACTTCAAGACAGGAGTAGTCATGAGACGTTGTCAGGTCTGTCAGTCTGACATGAGATTTTACGGTTTTATCGTTTCTTGCATGCAGACTGACCTGGGAAATCCAAGCAGGAGCTGTTTTCCATCTTCATATCTGAGGCAAATTTGCAAGAAGACCTTTATGGAGTCTTTAGCTTATCTGATGGAGTGTGCCCAGGTCACAGGACTTCCTGAGAGGAGGAGACACGTGCCTCTGAACACAGAGGTGAAGTACCTGTGTGCTTCACGCAAGCAAGCACCTCTGTTTCCTAGGGATGGGGAGGCCTGACAACTTCCCAGTCCCCCAGAAAACCATTAACAGACTCCTTCCCCCAAATGGTTTTGAGCTGCTCTCTTGTAGATTAAACACCTGATAAATACCACCACGAAGCACGCCTGTCCTGTATTTGCACACCTCTGTATCCCATACCTTCCAGGCAAAATCATCCTTCCATGAAAAAAAAAAGTGAGGTTCCAGCTTTTGTAAATATTTAATTGTTGTGTGTAGCAGCTTCAGAAATAAAATCAGCAGCTCCTTGTAATCACATCATCTGCAAAACTCTGATGAAATAGCACCATAAGGAGATACTGAACATAGGACTTCTGTATGTGCAATACTTTATATTTCTTATATACCTGAAGCATGTTTACACTGGCATTTGTGGTTGTTTTTTAAACTTTTGAATATACTGATAATGATTACAATAAAGGAAAAAAAGGAATAGGGTAAAAAAAGGAAAACACAGCACTGTTCAGTATTTCTTGCAATGTGTTTTCAATCCTACATCGTTCTGAGGATGGGACTAGGTGACCTAATAAGTTCTTTGCAGTTGCAACTTCTACAGTTCACTTCTGAGCAATTACTCTCCATTTTAATGATGGGCAAAACATGTTCAGATACTAAATTTAAACAAAAAAGAACTTCAGTGACTGTTGGGCCTGGCTGGAATCCATTGGCTGCAGCTGTGTAATGTCACTGGAAACCAAATTAGAGGCACATGATCTGACAAACAGTTACTTTGAGCAATACTTTGTTTTATTTTTCTACATCCTTGTAGATTAAACTTCCCCCATGGAAATGTCTGGAGTTGTGTGTTGTCAAGGACTGTAGTCTATTCCCAGCATTTGTGGATAGTTTTGGCTGCAAATTGCAAACAGCTTCGTGAAGATTTCTGGGTTTCAGTGCTTTCCAAGAGTGTTTATTCCCTGGGGAGATTGCATCCTGGATGTGGACACTAGCAGGCAGTTGACATAATCTTTCCCCCCAGTATATTAGTAATGTGCTGCATGATAACCTCTGACACATCCCTACATGACTGAACTTTTGTTTCAGTGATGTCAGCTTTATAATGAGTTACTAAATGCAGCTTTCTGTAAAAGTAATTCAGCCTTATACTTCCCAATGTATGTGGCAAGCTGCTAATTGCAGAGAATATGGGAGTAGTCCAGAGAGCAGGAAAAACAGAGAATTACTTTAAAAATTAGTCTTTTAAAACTCTTTATTGCTATGACCACCTCAGCAGTCTAGTAAACAGACATTCATCTTTTATTTCACATGCTTCCTGCTGAATTTGAGAAAGGCTGTCCAGTTATTTTATCCATGCAGCAGACTGTATCATATTTTCTGTTTCATGAAAATTTGCATAACGGGGATCAGTATATTTGAATATGTTTTCCCTTATAGATTTAATCTTTAAAGATATTTAGCAAATACTATTTTAATTTTACCACAGGTTAATTTTTTTCTTGTCACCATTCTGTAACTCATTTTGAGTTTTTCCTATTTCTCACAGCTTTTACAGGTTTCCCACATTAGACAGCTCTTGAAAAAGCACTGATTTTCTCTACATTTTAGCTGTGAACTTCCCATCCATTAGCATGAAGGATCTTCTGGTAGGCATAGCTTACATTAACTAAAAAGCTTTTTGGGAACCAACAAAACACCTAGAGATATGCAGGGGAAAGAAAGCCCCAGCCAGCTGTGGCCTATGGTACTCCACTCCATTGCAGCAAGCTCTTTTTTAATGAAATGCCATCTGACACACTGCCTTTAGGAATTGTTTATGAGTGAGTGTTTTATTTATTATTATTGGCAAAGATCCATATTAAAATGTAGTGTAATGGCAGTGCCTCTTAACAATAAAAAGTTCTGAATTCAGCTTGTGCAGGCACCATGATGTGACGCAGCAGGAATGCTTTTAATATTGAAGGACTGTTCTTGTTTTGCCTGTGTGTTGTACTGGAGAGGCACTTAGCTATTCAAGATGCTGCCCTACTGTACACAGTGATTTTTAGCAAAGAAGAATGGAAGTAATTGTTCAGCTCACTTTTCAGATGGTTTCATTTGTTTTCAACATGTTATTCTACTTAACCAATGCACTACATTTCATTTGGTTGTATATTGTTCTTTGTTTCAGTGAGGGTTTGTAAAGCAGACCTCAGGAACTCTTTTCAAAACCGGACTGCATCAGACAGTATTGCTTTTCCAGAAGCCACTCGGGATAACAGCAGCAGAGCAGAATTCAGGATGCTGTGTGAAATGGTCGGTGCATTCCAGGGGCTAGCTTACTTTTCAGCAGTTTATCCAAGTTCATATTCAGAGTCATATTAGCAAAACATCAACCTTAGATTCTCCATTTCTCTTATCAAGGAGGGCCAGGGTGTGCCCTGTTTATCATTGCTGTAAAAGCCAAACACCAGGCAGTTCTCCCAGCAAAGCTGGGAAGAGGAGGGCATGCTTTAAACTTGCACAAGACCAGTATTGCACAAGCAACCAAAGCAAGTGTATGGCAAGAGCACAAATACTATCTTTCTTGAGATGTTCTCCTGGTCATGAAGGTTAACATCTTCCCAGAAAAAGCACTCTGCCCATTTATCTGCATTATCTGTGCATTAGACCTGCAGCACCAGAAAATAATCTCTGAAGCTGCAAGAAGTTTCCATAGATTTCATATTCTTTGTAGAAATTTTACACTATGAATTTATATGATAGTTCTTGGCTCTTCGAACAGCCTTACTGATTTTTTTTTTTTGTTGGTCTTTAATATTTTAATAGCATTTGGGAAAAGATAGGTCAGCATAGTAAGACCTGAAAAAGAAAATACATTTAAACTAACACTGAAGTCTCACAGGAGACCCAGGCTTATATCTGGATTTATTTTTTTCCATTTTAGGCTTGGAAGAGGTATCAGGAGACAGCTGAGGTGGGGAGTGTTCTGGCTTTGTTGTAACAAATGCTCCCATGCGAACTAATGTGAAAACCGAAAGATTTTGTTCTAAAGATCCAAGTCTGCTGTCTCCTGTGTGCCCTGTATATGAGAACAGGCAGAGCACGGGTAACTGACACCATTAAACTAGGGGTGGAGTGAGACATTCACAGTTTGACTCAGTACACCAAGAGGAAACTTTCTTGTGGAGAAGGATAAAGACGAAATTTTCTCACTGCCTAAAATTAGGAAAGAATTGTTTTTCTTGAGGAGAACATGACACCATGGAAGCCCTGCCCTTCAAGCACCAGGGTACCACAATAAACACAAGGTGGCTGGGCACAAGGGACTTGCTATCAAGCAGTTAAGGAGGCTGCAGGATACTACATAATTATAAACAACTTAGAGAGGAGGACGAGGCTCTAGAGGAAAAATCAAACCTTTAAACACATAGATGTTATCACAGCACAGAAGCAACAAAAAGGATGATTAGTAAAATGGATGCTTGGAAATAAGGCTCAGCTACAGCAGATGAGAAGCTGTGACCCCAGAATATAATGAGATTAATGATCTACTACAGTGATCTGATTTTTTTTTTTTTCCACAGTGGAGAACTGATTCATTGCTCATGCAAAGTTTGAGTAATTAGACAACAAAAGGAAAAATATCTGCAGCTGTGACAGGCTTACTGCGTTAACTGTGAATCTCTCATTCCTAAATGAAGGGCTGTATTCATTGACTTTGAGAGAAGGAAGGAGGTGATAAAGACATGACACTTGAATTTTTTCCAGCTTCTGGCTTCACTGCTGTTTCAGAGTGACTTCAGTATTTGCTGAGGCACTGTGACATCTTTCACTGTAGTGGTACAGACTGTGCTATCCAAAGGTAATAGACTTTTCTTTCAAGCCAGTAAAAACTAAATCTTTTGTGGAAACTTTCTGTCTATGCCCAGCTTACCCGGGAAACCTAAGGAGTAAAGTGGTGTTTAAGTGGGATAGTTGTATTTATCAAATGTTGCTACATGCACTAAGAAGCTTCTCTATACATGTAGAAAGCTTTGGTCTTTATATACAGTTTCAAGTAGTTAAACTGAAGCAATTCTTTGCAAACAGATGAAGGAGGCACAACTAAGTCAGCAATGGTATTGAAAAGTTAATTGATGTTGTAAAGATGACAGACCTGTTTAATTTTGGCTGTCCTGAATGCTTGATATTTTCAAGGTTTACTAGTTCTTTAATTCTATATTTAATATATTATGGTACCAGGGAAGCACTTAGACATTATTAACAGTGGTATTTGTGTTTAACAAGATACTCACTAACAGATCAGACAAAACAGTTACTCTCACAAGAGGAGAAAATGCTAATACCATAACAGTTTTCAGTCCATTGGACATACTCGCTTTGTCTCAAAGATTTCTGAAGCATGTTCCTCTGCCCTGTTGAGTGCTGCTTCATTAATATTATTTGCTTCATTGGCTCCTCCACACTCAGCTGGTTTGGATGGTAGAGAATCAATGCCATCTCCTCTTCATCTGCTTCTTGTTTAAAATGCTGAAGGTATCTCCTGTCTCATGAACATGTCTGCAACTTTTCAGTAATGCCCATGTGATTGATGAGAATATATTCTACTTGATTTTGGGGGGAAGGGGTGTTTAGCCTCCACCCCACTTTTCTAATGCCCATATATACACAAAAAGTCAGTCCTACGGTATCTATTACAGATTATTTCACTAAGCAACCAGCCAAGTCTTTGTTCTGTAATTTAGTAGAACAAAGTAAGCCTGAACTTGGCCCCCCAGCCATTTTAAGCAAACATCTGTGTGAAACCATTGACTCACTGCAATGTCTGTAAGAGGAAATCTTGTAAAATATGTTGTGGACTCCTCACTGTCATCGCTACAGTTGTTATGCTGTGTCAAGTGTGTGATCTTACATAGATCATGCTTAGCAGATTTTATTATCTCGAAAATGCTTTCTCTGGAGAGTGGGAATGAAGTGCAAGAAAAATTGTGGATTGTCTTTTGCAAGCACACTCAGAGCTGGTGAACTTTTAACTACCAGCCCCTCAAAGGGACCTCCTGAGCAGGTCTGCAGGAGGAGGGGAGGTGGCAGCGTGGGTTGTGAGCACTGCCAAGGAGGAGCAGTGCCTGGAGCGACGCAGATTGGCTCCAGCATACAGCATTGTCCCAGACTTGGCACAAAGAGGTGCTTCCTCGCTGCCATAGGACTGAGGGGCTCTGTGCTTCACCTCCCTTTTTCCTGAAGCTCTCTCTTCCTTTGTCTGTGCCCCTTTGCTCCCTCCCCTCACTCCGTCCTGCAGTCGGTATCTTGCCTACCCTCCAGCTCCCTCACTGCTCCTCCTTGTGCTTCCAGCCATTAATTCCCTCCAACCTCCCCACACCACAGTGGCAGCAGCTCCTTCTATCTCCCCACTTGGGACTTCACCAGCTGCTTCCCAGCCCTGTGATGTGATGGGGCCCCAGCTGGGCACCATAGGTCTCCTAAAGGCACATCTCACCCTGTGACTACCGCCTACCACCTCCTCAGGGAGGGGCAGAGCTCAGTCCAGCCAGAACAGATACAACAACCATATACTTCTCACAGGGCTGCTGAACGGGAAGGCATCCCCAAATCATTCATATCCTGCTGTTTCACACCCACATATGCCTCCCCAAAGATAAACCATCTCTCTGGCCTGCTCATGTTGCTCCATCTCTTCCCCATTTTTGTTTCTGGACTGATCCCCCATGTCCCAGAAGAATGTCCTGGCCCATTTCTTGCAGACCACGACTCAA
The DNA here is from genome assembly GCA_013397055.1 of Pachycephala philippinensis. NCBI lineage: Eukaryota > Metazoa > Chordata > Aves > Passeriformes > Pachycephala > Pachycephala philippinensis. The sequence goes on along the minus strand of VWZT01013843.1, from coordinate 226,334 downwards.
AACAAACTCTTGCAATGACCTTTCACTGAGCTCTGCCTGTTCCTCTTGGCTCCTAAGGCAGGCCCAATACCCAAAGCTACCCACATAATATGTACCTTGGATCTTTCTAATATCTCTCTCATCACCACCCCAGGCCCTTCAGCTTGTTCCCAGTGTACACTGGGGACATGGGAGGGAAGGGATGGCCTTGTGCTTGGCTGCTGGGCTGAGCTTGGGCAGTAGGAATTGCCCACAAACTTCATGTAATTTTGGGAAAGCATTTCATCCCTTGTTTCCTCATCTACAGCAGGGCAACCAATAACAGTGCTGGATACATGTTGCAAATAATAAACTCCTCAGGTGGAAACCAAGACTCTGCTATTTCTCTAAGGCTGAAGCAAGCTTAAAAAGCCTTATCAGTGCTGAGTAACATCAGCCTCCATGACCCAGCTGCTGCAAGTTCAAGTGCCTGTATTGGACAAGCATGTGACTGCTCTCTTTCTTTCCCCACAGACCCATAAAACCATATAGGGTTATTTTTTAGCTGCTTATGCTTGCATTATTTGGGCCATCAGTTATAACTGGTAAAATAAAGCTGATGAAACAAGTAGTAATGGATACTGTGATTTGAGCTATTTATTCATCTCAGGCTTGCAGAAAAAAAGTCTGATTATTCCATTCCATTCTCTCCAATATATATGAAGCTACTGAACTGTCATACAAATAATTGTTTTCCAAGCTGCTGTGTAGAACAATTCAGGTGGGGAGAACTAGTAATATTAAGTACTCAACTTTTCGACTTTGGATCCATGAACACTAAAAGGATCAAGCTTGTATTTCTTGTGAACATAGAATTATATAGGAATTAAATGTCACATCTAGAACTTCTCTAGAATTACTCTGGAGATTTTCATCAATGAGATAGAAATGTAGTGCCTTATCTTTGCTCTGCTGCACACCAGGTTATTGCATTTTTTGTTTCTGTAACAGAAGAGATGCACAGCCCTGAATGGGAGTACAGATACACAAGCAACCATGAATCAGGTCACTGAAGAGGATTTCAAAGACTAAAAGTGTGTGTCCCTGAGCAACAGCCAAGCTGGTGTGTTGACTCAAATAAGGAGTGGTTACAGATGAAGTGACTGGGGCATTGAATCCCTGGGTGCCCTCCAAGAAATCAGACCTGCCTGAAGCCCAGCAGTCAGAAACATTATAACACTTGACAGTCTTTGCCTAGGCACGGCTTTTTGTCAAACGGAGCAGGATCACTTCGTATCAGCATCCAAAGCTGCCATAAAACCACCATGAGCAGAAGAGGCTGGCAGTGGAGCCTGTGTGTTAACAATGCAGTTCCTTGTTTTGGCTGACTTGTGTCACAGATGTAAAGATGACATGTAAAGCTTTTGTAAAAACTGTCTTTTTCTTCTCCATGTACTCCAATGATGTTTACAGCTTAAAGAGCTGGATAGAGTCAACAGTTTAATTTGCTCTCCAAGTCCTGAATTTTTTGCCTCATTAGATAGCAGGCACCAGCTGACAAACACCTCAAATGCTGGTGCCCTAAGGAGGAATGAAGCATTTTTCCATACGATCTACTGTCTTAACTATTTCGTTCAGCTGTTTGGTGCTTCCACCAGGATCTGCGGGGGATTTGGGCATTGGCATGCCTTTACTATGTGCTAGGCATAGGGCAAATTTGTGGCACAGAAGGCCTGCACTTCAAATACAAAATATGGAGCAGCAGATGGATGTAATAAAACAGAACCATACGGAAACAATGACATGATTATGAACAGCATAATAAGCAATGGTCATAGCATGCCAGGGCCATAAGCAGACTTCCTATTCTGGATTCCTAAATTGGGCATTGTAATACCTAAATAGAAGTCATCTGGCCCATCAAGGCAACCCAGGGCATCTCTCCTAGTTACTCCAATGCCTTATACAGCCAGTGGATGTGACAGCTGTGGGTTCACTCTCCAGCAACTCCCTGGAGCCCATCTGGTAACATTTGAGTCTGGTGCCAAGGAGGAGACAAGCAGGCATCAGCTTGGGCTATTTTCCCTGCCTTGCTGGGGGCTGAGGTGCTGGGTGCCACTGGGATGTACTTTCGCAAGGCCACTTTTCAGAAGAGCAGTGGTGTGCAAGGTAGGGGAGACAAGCAGGCAGAGGTCATGCCCAGGAGCCCTGTGTTGCCTGCTCTGCTCTGGCTGTGCTGTGGTTCACAGCAGCCTGTGATGCAGAGGGACTACAGAGAGAGTGGAAGGGTCTGGCTGCAGTCAACTGAGTAGAGTAATCTTCTGGGACTAGAAAGTTGTGGTCTGTGCTCATAGGAGTGAGTGGGTTGCATCTGCTGTATTACAAAATGCTCAGAGCATGGGCATTGATGAACCCGAAGAAGATATCCTCTCTCTGAGTGCCAGTGCTTCCTGACCTGTGGTTCCCAGGTGTCCAGCGTCCTTTTCTGCACCAATGGCACTAGTACTGTGGGAAGGATGACGCACGTGTCTCTTCCCAGACATGTCCATCACCCAGTTATGGTCCTCCCCTGAGAAGTAAATGGTTGTTCACATCCTGACAGGCTGGATTAATTCTAGCATTCACCTGCTCTGCTTTGTGGCCGAGTACCGTGGCCAGGAGGGTGTTATACATGTAGTGTCCCTTTCTCCTCTGATCCTTTCTTGGGCCTGTCAGTGGGTGGCACCATCTGAACAGGCTCAGTGGCCTTGGGCCTCCCACAGACTTTGAGTTATTCTGCACCAGTTGCAAAAACTCTGGCAATGAAGTGCTCATGCTGATACACTTCTGAGTTTGTGCAATGAAGCATGAGCATCCACAGACAGCAGCAGTAGAAGCAGCACTGTTAAGGCCGGATACTTCTGTGGGTTGGCTGCCCCAACAGTATGTGGTCCAAATTACTCTGTTGAACTAAAACTCCTAAATTTCTCTTAAATCAGCCCTAGGTTTGCTAACAATCAGTCTTAATGTGATCCCTTGCCAATAAATGAACTTGAAGAAGCCTGGAATTCCAACTATGTTGTTTGAGATCCCCAATGAATGTCTTGGAAAGTTTACAGCCTTGCCATGTTCTGCTAATCATTTAAACATTTAACTTGTCAGGTGCTCAAAGGTTCACCATTTTCATTTTTAATTTCCTGAATATGCCAGGAAAAGCTTTTCCAACTTGACCATTCAAAACAAGCAACTGTATTTGTATGTAGGCACCTAAATCAGTGCTTTACTCTGCCATGCTCTGAACTCTGATCTCTGCAAATCAGCCACTCTAGATACCTACATATGGCTTTAGGAACCTAAGTCTTCGCAGCCAAATTCATGTTTGTGATACTCTCACATGTTTTCAATAAGAATCTAAACATAAACCAGACCAAAAACCAGAGAAGTGGGGGGAAAGAAAGAAAAACAATGCTCTGTAGGATATCTATGTGTTGACATAAAATATGGAATAATCCCATCCTACTGCATCTGTGTGTGCAGAGTTTTCTTTCAAATGTGAATTATTGAATCAGTAGTTCAGCATGTCCTTGGAAGAGAACTACTGTATCTCACACATACCGAGACAGCAGGCTCCACACCGAGATGTTTTGCAGCGGAATTCAGGTGCCCACCACACCTCAGCAGAAGGTCTTCACTTGCTCCTAGATCATTTCTTGGGCCTTCTCAAAAATGAATTTTGGTGTCACTGATGAGTAAAGATTTTTGTATTTTCTGTTCTTATGCTATTATCTTAGCTCACCATTGCCCCTCGGGCTGCAGGTCTGGGCATGAGGCCCACTCTGCAAAATGACAGCCTCAGGAGGCCTTCTGGGTGAATAAAAAGTTAATGGTATGAGGCCACATTTGGCAGCATCTAGGAGATGCCCAGGGTTGCTGGCATCAGAAATTACTTGATCTGTTTTTAAATTTACAATTTGCCAGTGGGGTTTGTTTTTAAAGGTACAAATATGATAGGCTCACCACCCTAACTGCAACCTCAGAAAAAGCTAAATATCTGCTTGAAGGTACGTTGACAAGCTGTGCTTTATGTTTGTTCAGGGAAAATAAACCCACATTTTTTCTTTCATTTATGTGGCCAGACAGAACAACAATACATCAGCAGAGTCAATTCAATGACTGTTTTGAGACTGCTGCTGTGATTTCTCCATCCAGTCGACTGAAGTCCAAAAAACCCCCAAAGTTCTCCTGGGGTCTACACTTGCTTCTTGCAACTCCTCTCTCTCAGAGAGAGGTTCTCTCAGTTGGTTCTCTGGAGAACAGCACGGCTGTGAACATGCTTGGGCAGGTCCATCCACAGCTCCTCTGGGAGGAGAGCAGAGTTTGGGGATTTCTGTTAAAAGGCAGCACACCTCAATCAGCACTTCAGCTTTTACCATAATGCTGTTAGTCACCAAAAGGTCGAAATAGCCACGATTGTGGTCCCCTTACCCCTGCCCTTAGTCACAGTGTCAGATAGGGTTCCCAGCCTGGGGGACTAAAGGTGTTTTACTCTTTTATCATGCCTGGACAAAGGTGTAGCTGCAGGGACCCTCCAGCCTTGAAAACTAGGAGGTATTCTTCATACAAGACTGGAAGGTTACATGCCTATGCCCAAAACTTAAACTGAAAGCCAGAATTATCACCATACTCGTACCAGGAAAACACTTTAAAAACGTGAAAAATGAGTGCTTTCACTGTGTACCTTCTTCCTGCTCTAGAGACCGTCTGCAGAGAAGCATAAGAGCTGTAGAGCTGCCATAGCCTTGTACATACATGTTTGCTGTGGTAGAACCCTCCCACGCAGGATGTGGACAGAACCTCCAGATTTCAGTCTGGCCCAGAGTTTGTAGCAGGAGCTACAGAGTTCCTTGCTCAAGCCATAAATTTAGGCAAAGATTTCCCTTCCTGTGTTTGCACCAGCACACGCATACTCCTCTCCCATGCAATGTTAGGCAAGAAGATGAATTTCACCTAGACAGAAGCATCTGCTGGGGTTTAGCTCTTCCATGGCTTTGTGTCTGTGACTCAGCTCACTGGCTGTTGTCAAATGTTGTATAAAGCCCTCTTCATTCTTTACATTCAGTACTTCTCAGTTTGGTTTACACCCACCAAAAATCTTTTCCATGTTTTTCTTCCTTACAAGGAAAATAAACTTGTAAAGAGGGAGAAGTGAAGGGTTACATCTGGAGAAAGTTATGGCTGTGGCTCAAAGGAACAACTGGAATGTCTGCAATGCGGAAGTTTCTTCCACAAAGCCGTTTCTTTCCTCTTGAGAAGTACAGATACAGGCTGCTGCTGCTCACAGAGCACAGCCCCAGTGCAACTTCCAGTGAGGAATGCCAACAGCATCCCTGCTGAGAGCAAGGTTGATGATTTACATCGGTGCTACCCACTCAGCCTCATGCACACTGTCAGGAGCAACTCAGTATCAGAAAGTCTGCCTGTCTTGAAACTAATTACAAAAGCCACAGCCACAGTAGTAGCAGCAAATTTTATAATTGGCTAATTCTGACACTTTTTGGTAGGTATTTCTGTCAAGCCAAGTGCTTGTAGATGCCACTGAAGTCACTGGCATTGGGGGTGTTTGGCAGAGGAAAAGACCCTTTGTGTAGGTCGGTGACTCTGAGATCAGCAGCACTGAGTCCACCACAGCCTCACAGCTTCATTCACCTGTTACAGATACTGTGTTGGAGGGTGACATCTTCCAGCTTCAGGCTCAACTCTGAATTTTGAGGAGCATATGGAATGAAGAGATGAGAAAGGAAAATACTTTTCTTTGGCGTAAATTAGTGATGGGGAAATAGACATACAGAGGGTACAGCCCACTTCTCTTGCATGTGTAGCATTTCCCCCAGACTACAGTTCTCAAAGGTTGGGGTTGCTTATTTTTTATTCCATGCAGGTGAGTGGTATGCAGTTCAAAACCACTCCTGGTTCCAGCAAATATAGTTTGTCATTAAAATTTTTTTAAACAAGAACTTTCTGATTCTGAGGTTCAAATTATATCTGCATCTGGTTTTATTTTTTAAAAGATGTTAAACGTAAACGCTTAAAAACAACCCCATTTCTGAAAAGAAGGGTCAATGTTTGAAACATATAATATTTATTTAAGCAAAAGTTACAAAGTTATTTTAAATTAATGTGTTATCTGTAAAACCATTATCTCCTAATTTTTTACACGTTTTATAAGTTTGTTAGTTCATAATTTTGGAAATAAGTCCAAAACTAATTTTGGAATAATGACATCCAGGGAAGAGAAAAAAACAAACTATGAGGCAATAACATCTACAGTGATAGACCTTTTTTCCCATTTTTAAGGCATAGAGTATTTGCAATGTACAATATCGTGCATACTGTTCTTGTTTCACTTTTCTCACAAGCCTGCCAGACCAAGGACAAGGTTCTGTGAGAAATATTGAATTCTACTTCTTTTTAAAAATGTCATTCAGTGGAAAACAAAAGTTAGCCTTCCCATTGTGGATCTTCCTCTTTTTTTCCTGAGATATTCTAGCTTCTCTTTGCAGTCACTTTTTCTTTCCTTTCTAAAATGTCTAATATAGAACAAAACTACGGCAAAATGAAAGTATTGATTAAAAAAAAAATTTGCTATTCACGTCAGTGTTTAGTGTATTTTTGGAAATAATTGTGAGCAGAACAGCTACCAGTGTTCCAAACAAGCAACATCTGCAGTGCATCTAGCAACTGGCTTTTCAAACATTCTCATGTGTGCTTGACTTGTTCCTGCACCATCTCCAGCAACTATTCCTGGTAGCTATATGTGTCACCGGAATGGATGTGGAGGAGCAGTTACGTTGGAAAAGGGTGAAAAACACTTTGGAAAAACTTGGACAGAGACCTCTCCTTGGAGGAGATCTCCCTGCTCACTCTTGAAACAAATCCAGTGGTCCCAACATGACAGCAATGAAAGCACTGGGCTGACAGTCCATTATGATGAACCCAAAGGCTGTACTGTGCCTTGGATTTTGCCATTCTTTATGCTTGAGTGCTTATTTGCCTCTCCTGAACATCCAGTTATGCAGGAATTAATTACACACTATGTTAAATTCATCTGAGAGATATTTTGATTTGCCAGCTATTTAGCCATCCTCACTCTTGAAAGTTTGTGTCTCAAATGCAGCAGTTGCTTCATCTTCTTACACTTTGCCTTTGAGTGGAGAGTTAGCTATCATTGTTCTATCAATATCAATATTTATTGCATCTTAATATTACAGTAATGTTTGTGGGATTTATGGGATTATTGATAAAAAACATTAGATAACATGTGAGCAGAACTGGATACCTGTAGAAACACACCTGCTCAGTGATGAGACTCCATTGCCAGTGTTCTCCTGTTTCCAAATTATAATTTGTCACTTCTTGTCTCTCTAGTTGGTAATCAATGTAAGCCACACTGATTCTGATTCACACTGAAGTTACTTTGCAGTCAAAGAACCCTACAAAATCAAATGTTTTACAGAACTTACCCTTCCATCGGTGCTGCAACTTTTATCAAATACATTTATAATCTCATTTTTAAGATAAAGGTAGACAAGAACATTAGCCATACAGAACATAGGGTTACTCACAAAACTAAGGACTCGCTCCAGATGGAAGTGTTTCTGATTTTAATGGTGATGCTCATCTATAAAAGATTTAGCAGCACTGAAGACCATCCCATTGCCATCACAAAGTCAGAGCTGCTACCAAAACCTCCTTTCTTTCCACATGAAGAGTAATGGGAGGTGGGAAGAAAGAGGGTGATTGTGTCTTTGTGGATATCTTGGCTCTGGCACGGGAGAACAGCAGCTGTGAGCTCTTCAGCTCTTCTCAAAGCCTTCCACGGCTCTCTTAACAGGAAAGGGAAATTGGAAGCTGGAAGTTGATAAGCATTCTAGCTTAGCCCATTTCTGTCATCCTCATATTAGAAACACAAAAAATATAGTGGGAGATATGATGACATATCTCTGTGTGACATTTCTGTTGTAAATGCGTTACGTGTTACAATTATGCGTGCAGATATACTGAAACTTAAAATGGGTGCAATTGTACTTAAAGTTTGGTCTTTACTCCTAAAATGGAAAGCAGACATGGATTTAATTACCACGACAAGAATAAAATAAATCTTGCATGCAGCATAGTTTTAAGGGGAAAAGGAGAAGAATTTGATATATAACCATGCACTAAGGATCCTGATTTGGCAGGGTTTCCCTTGGTTTTTCTTTGGGAAATGTTTCTTATCAAGATGGCTATCTGGGATCTTTCTCGTCTTTTCTGATCCTTGTAGTTTTTTTAAGAGAAAATGTTTTAAAATTCTAGATATAATCACAATTTTTTTCTTTGCCTTTTCAGACACAGATATGCCCTAGGTTCTGTGCTTCCCAACACAGAGTGCCAGGCAGCTGGGGGGAAAAGGATTCTTTATAAATGGAAGCTCTTCTTTCTCCCTTTCTTTACTCTGTTGTCCAGTCATCCAGATTAATTCTTGATTGAGAACATAATTTAGAGCATTTATTCCTTTCCCTCAGGCCAGAGGACATCTATTTTTAAAAGGAAAATCTTCATAAATACTACTTTGCTTAAATAAATGTGCTTCAGAAGCTGAATTGTTATGAGCCTTTTCCACCCAGGCAAGTCCTGAATGAACAGCCTCATGGAAAGGGCCTCATTGTGCTGGGACATGAAGGCAGGACAGCAGCTGCTTTACTCAGGTAACTGTGGTGGGATGGTTTTCTCAGGTGTGACACATGAACACAGCCACTCGCCTGCGTGTCCATGGCAGTGCTACTAATCCTTGCTAGCATCCTGACCCAGCACCTGGTGTGCTACAGGCAGCCACAGCAGGGGATGCCTCGCAGCACACGGGTGGCTTCACAGTGCACGTGCTGCAAGAACTGCTCCTGCCCCTCCACTCCCACCAACAAGCGTCACACCCGTGTAAATGACAAATGTGTTGAGGGGAACGAGATTCGATAAGGAATAAGAAAGAGGGAGGAGGCAAAAGAGAAACACACTCCCTTCTGCTGACATGTCATCACTGGAACATCTGCTTTATGTCTGAGTGTGCTAATGATCCCTCTGAAACCCCACTACAAGACAATTAGGGCTGATAAATCACAAGGGGGTTTCTTAGATTTTAAGATCCCAGATGCTGTGGTAGAAGAAAGGAGGCAAAAAGAAAAGAATGGACACTTTATCTCACCTAAAATCTCCTGAGAGCTGACACAAAAAAATGTAACTTTAAAAAGATAGTAGGATGCCATAAAACACAGAAAGGGCAAAGTTTTTTTCTACTTTTGTCTGGATTCCAACTCATACACAAGACATTTTTCATCATTCCGTTTTTTGGAGGTGAGGGGAATTTAAAAAAAGAGCCTGGTCTTCCTAGTCTTCCTAGGAGTTGTGTGTATATACATGTTCTTGACTGATGAACCTTTATGCACACATGAGCTTTTTCATCCAATAAAAAGTCATTTAAAAAAATCAAACCATAAGTTATAGGATGATTTCATTGCAAAGGTTAGGGGAAAATCAGAATTGTTTGCTAATGTTTATTCTTTCCCTCTCTAGGACATAGTTGATTACAAGGCAGAATATATCAGGGGCTTTTCCAGTTGTGTTTGTACACACTGTCTCCCACACCCTCACACAGTGGTAGAAGGCAGATTACATATTGGTTATAAAGCTATAGCTGGACAAATTATCTGCAACAGATAGTCTGATTAGCCTGAGCCTCCACCTTGCTCACAAATTTTCTGGTAGTGGATCCTGGTGTTTCAGATTAGTCTGCTACTGAGATTTGTCCAAGCAAGGGACAGGCTGGAGCAGCTGGGTGTCAGCTGCACCACTGGAGAGCTGTGGCAGCTCCACGCTTTTCAGAGACCCTGGAGGAACCGACTGAGAAGTTTACAAACACTGAGCAGCAAGCTGATACCTCAAAGAAACCACTAATATTAATGAAAGGTCAGTTTTCTCAAGACTAGTAAACATTACCTGGAGTTGGTGTCTGGAGTTTGTTAGTACAGAACGTCCTCTCCCGTCAAAGGGTTCAGAAAAAACAACTTCCAGATCATCAGGGTCTGTTGTTTAAACCAAAATAGAGGGCAGGCTCCTGCAGGAAACTAGCACTACAGATCTGCTGTACTTCAGTGGTTAACCACTTCCTGTATTTCCTTCATTAAAAGACATGCATGTACTCATGTGATGGTGATGATGATGATGATGATGATGATAGTAGAACTAGAGAAAATTGCAGTGGATGGTTTCAGTAATCACAGGTGCCAGTCATTAAAAAAACACTGTAGTGCTGATACCGACTGATGTCCTCCATTAGCTTTCCCTGTGCAAGACATCTCAGTGCTGACATTGACCTGACACCACGAAGAGCATGGCTGGCAGAGTACATAGTCCTAGAAGTGCATGGTTTGCTCTGCATCCTTTTATATCTGAGTGAATTTCAGACAGTCTGGGAACTGCCCCTTCCCTTGTGCTCTGGGGGCTACTGAAAGCTCCTAACCCAACCTCTTGATTTGTAACTGTTGATCTCCCCTCTAAATGGAGGGATGCCACGTCCCATGAGATGGAATCACCCTGTGCTCTTGCTGGTGCTAATGCAAATATGAGAGGACAAGAATTTGCTTTACTATTCATGAATCCACTCAGGCAGAACAGGACATGAATTTTAATAAGACTGTTTCTCATTGTACTGAAACACCTTGCTCTTTGCATGAAAATAAAAGACAGAAATAGGTGCCTAAGGGTCCTCCTGGCCATCTACCCTCCCTGAAGGCAGATTCTAAAATGCTGCTTCTGCAGGGGCTGGGGGTTAAGTATAAGTGAGAGGGTTGCCCAACAAAGAAGAAAAATAGGGGGTGAAGTGCAGCTCTGGAGAAGCTGTTTTCCAGCAGTCATGCCTGTTGTGTTACACTGTAGCTGTCTTTTTTAACAGTCAAGGCATGCAAATAAAAAAGAATACAGGCAAGAAGGGAAAAAAATAAGTGCTTAGGAAGGAAGCAACTGGTGGATGGACTACTAGAAGGTACCTTACTATCATCTCCACAGTTGTAGTCACTTTTGTTAGCTGGGAAGGAGAACTCAGAAAGCAACTACCTTGCATGTTTCCAAAATTAAGGACTTAGAAGGCTCCCAGACATGTATTATAACCTGTAATTCTGTGATTCATGACTAGAGATTTATCTCCAATGCAGTGCGCCTTCCAACATGCGTGTTCTCAGAAAGAAAAAGCTGGGGATGAGGAGCACCTGACCAGGCTGGCTAGAGCATCACTAGCATCACTAGCTCTCAGCTGGATTCCCACATACATCTGTACAGCACCAGACTGTACTCAGTTACTTCTTTTGCAAGAATCAAATCAAAGACATTGGTATCCAGTACAAAAATCCCATCCAGTTCATCTAAATGCAGACAATAGGGGGGCACCACTGGTTTATCATCTTAGTACCCTTTGATTTAATTCAACAGTGCATGGTATTCCTGTGATTGTCTGGCTATTCCCTTAGCAATTCTCTTCAACACTTCCACAGGTCTGGGTGCAAAGACTGCTATTTTCTCATTATTTTTCCCCACCATGCTGGAACATCCAGAACAGCCCGGTTCAAATCTACCTGGACTACTGCATTTGATACTGTCCCATACAACATCTTTGTCTCTAAAATGGAGAGACGTGGAATTGATGGGTGGACCACTCAGTGGGTAAGGAATTGGCTGCATGCTCACACTCAGAGTTGCACTCAAATAGTTGCGTAATGTCTGGGTGGAGACCAGTGACGAGTGGTGTCCCTCAGGGGACCATATGGGACAATATTATTTAACATCTTCACTGGGGACATGAACAGCGATATTGAGTGCACCCACAGTGAATTTGTTAATGACACCAAGCTGACTGGTGTTGCATCTGATAATCTGAATGGAATAGATGACATCCAGTCGGACCTTGACAGGCTTTAGAGTTGAGCCAGTGTGAGCCTCATGAAGATCAACAAGGTCAGGTTGGGGCAATCCCAAACACAGACACAGGCTGGGCAATGACTGATTGATAGCAGCCTTGCACAGGAGATCTTAGGGGCATCTGTGGATGAAAAACTGAATATGAGCTGGCAATACACTCAGGCAGACCAATCACGCCCTGAGCTGCATCAATAGAAGCATGCCCAGCAGGTTGAGAGAGCTGATTCTTCCCCTCTACTCTGCTCTTGGTCCCCCAGCATAGGAAAGACATGTATTTGCTCGAACAGGTCCAGAGGAGGGCTACAAAGATGATCAGGATGCTGGAGCACCTCTGTTATGAAGACAGACTGAGGGAGTTGGGGTTGTTTAGCCAAGCTCCAGGGAGACCTTATAGTGGCCTTACAGTACTTAAAGGGGGCCCTGAGGAAAGATGGAGACTGACTCTGAATCAAGGAGTGCAGTGATAGGTTGAGGGGGGTAATGGTTTTAAACTGAAAGAGGATAGATTTTGTTTATATGTTAGGAGGAAATTCTTTACTGTGAGGGTAGTGGGACACTGGAACTGGCTGTTGAACCAGAGAAGCTGTGGCTGCCCCATCCCTGGAGGTGTTCAAGGCCAGGTTGAATGGGGCTTTAAGCAGCCTGGTCTGGCAGGTGTCCCTGACCATGGCAGGGCAGTTAGAACTACATGATCTTCAGGGTTCCTTCCAACCAAACCATTCTAGGATTCCATAATATGGTGGGCTGTGATACCTCCCAGTGTAAGGTTATAGCAAACTACTGGAGTGTGACCCACAAATACGAACTGGATGCAAGCCCCTCTGTGGACCGGGTGGCTTTTGAGTGAAGTGACCGCAGATCAGCCCAGACAGTTATCCTGGTTATTCTCAGCAGAGTACGAAGCAGCTGGAAAAACACCAAAATAATTCTCAACTCAGATACCACTACACTTAGAGAGTAAGAGGAAAAAAACTACACCTCTGCTCATTGCCAGTATTTTAAAGAGATATGATGAAACTCAGAGCTGCATTTAGTAATTTCATTATTCTAAAGAGATTGCAGAGAAACAGACTCTTTCTAGCAAGACAAGTCCGCTGAAGTTGGCTATTAAGATATTATCCTAAATATCTGCTACTAAGGTCCTGTTCTCTTCATAAAGAGTCAGGAAAGCATGTGATAGAGAAGACCTGCAAGGTCACCTAGTCCATCTCCAGTGTTTGTTGTTTTGTTCTTGCCTGGTTTCCCATGTCTTAATTTAAACTTGTCCTTATTTCTTCCTCCCTATCAGCCATATGAATCTCCTTTAAAATAACTGCCTTCCTCCTCTGTATCAGACCAGATAATAGAGTACATATTTCGTGTCTTTCTCCTGTGGAACCTGAAATTAGTCTCTTTCCATTAAGAGCTCAATTGCAGTTAATCACTGTTTTCATCACTCTTCTTTTTTGCTTTTTCTGTGCACTTTGCTTCTATCAGCTGTGGTCAATAGTTCCCCTCTCCCTTACCTGCTCACCTGTGAAATTTTTCTTGCATTTAGTTACACAACTTTTTTTAATCACCTCTTTAATGATTAGTGAATATTTGGATCTGGATCTGATTTAATTTTCAAGAAAATTAGCAGTGATGGACTTTTTGGGCCAAGATAATGTGTTTTCACTTGTTCTTAGTCAGAATCCTGCTCTTCCTTGCTTGCAGATTCCTTAGCTTGCTGCCTTTATAATTCCCTTGAATTTGCTCTTTTTTTCCTTGTTCCCACTGATGAGCATTTAATCTACTTGTAACACTTCCATCCTTATTTTTTTTTACTCCTGGTTGTTGGCTGCTTGGCAAGGCTATCCTGGCATTTTCTAGAGGAGTTGACCTCAGGGTAACAAGGGCTAGTTACCACTAAAAACAAATGACCAGTCACAAGTAACTGCTCAGGTGCTAACAACTCTTTTCAATTTTACCTTATCTGCTTAATTATGCTCATTTAAAATGTTACTGAAAAATATGGCAGTTTTTCAACAGATTTCATTATACTGTAGCACAAATATAAATATGTATATATCTATAAAAGGTAGTATCCTTGCCAGCACTAAGCTGCTGCCACTCTTAATACTGCCCTTTACTAGAATGCTTTAGTGGATTTTGGGTTACTATGAAGCTGGCCATCATTGCAGAGTTATATTCCAATTGACTTCTTGTGCCCCAGCTTGCTTGAAAAAACAATCCATGAGATTTTTCAGGGAGCAATACATCCTTCAGAGAACAGGCTTCCATCATTTTCTGTCAAAGAGCTTCCAGATCAAAAGCTGAAAAAAAAGTCTGTTGACTTTATCAAGACAAAATGCAATGACTTCACTCAAATGAAATGTTCTGATAAGGCCACTTTTGTATTCCTAAAACTCAACTTTGGGGAATGCTTAGTATATGGGGGAGTATGAATTCTAACTTTTCATTCCAACTGAGATGGAAACAAATTCAGATGACAGATATTTTTTCCCCCAGAACAGAACTTCAGCATTTCAACCAGCTCACAGCAGATTCCCATTTACAGTGTGTGGATTTCCTGTCTGCTCTACAACCTTCTCCCAGAGTTTGAGGCTAAAACTTTCTGCTCCCCTCCTCAGAAGATCAACTGATTAAAACATTATCTGATCCTTAGTAACCCAGGGCTATAATTTAGAAAAAAACATCATTTCCCTCTGCCCTTTATTTTTGTTTGCCCAAGGGAGCATAGAAAAAGCAAATATTATCTACAGACATTTTTTTGGTTTTCAGAGGCCACATGCAAAAAGTTTCCCCCCCTTGGAGCTGCAAGCCCTTACCCTATAGCTCTCTGTGTTATCTCGTATATCCTTCCTCTCGTTATTTGTTGTGTATCTTCCAAAATAAACACAACTGCAGAACCACAGGATAACTTCAGATTGCAGGGCTTAGCATCAAAAACTACACTGGCTTTAGGCTGGAGGCAACTGCTGCACACAGGGATTTGAGTTAAACCTCTCTAAAAGGCTGCTGGTTTTGCCTTTCCCCTGTAAATACTAGAGCAATGTTCACAACAACGCCTTCATGCTCTTCAAGAAGCAGCAACCACTTGGTTTCATGTTTTGATGAACGGAGAATGTTCCTGTGGTGATTTTTAGTGGGAAAACTTTATCCCATAAACACACTATGAAAGAACATTCTGGAGGATGTGGGATGGTTATTGGTATAGTCAGGAGGGCAAAATCCTGTTCTGTTGGGATTCATTGATGTTTCTCAGATGGGAGTGTGGGGAACTGGAATTCCAGTTCAGATTGTTTCTGTGTATATTAATATGTGGTTGTGCATTGCACAAGATGGCATAACCCCTATGCTCACTGCCCAAGCACCCAGCAGGAAAGACATAAATGGCTTCATATCATTGAAGAACTATTGCTCAGTTCCTAAATATCCTCTTCAAATCAAGTGAGGTATCAGTTCCCCAGACTCTACAGGAGAAGGAAACTGCACATGAACTCTAGAAAATCAGCAGGAGGATAGTCTATTTTAGGAGCAGAGCTTCAGCTAGTAAACTCTGAAGATTTGTTGTTTTAAAGATGAATCAGGAATATATGGAAATCAGTACCATTTGCACAAATGTGAGCCAATACTCATAGAGCAACCTGTATGTTCTGCATGATAATGCATTTTCTTACCTTCAGGGAAACCTGAGAGACTTTGGGCAGACACGTGTTCATTCTGCCTGAGCTCTGAGCTGGCAGGAGAGGAGTCAGCTCCTGTGTGGAAGCTGTGCCATCACAGTGGTGTGACGCTGTGACAATCCTAATGTACACTGCCTCTCAGCACCTGATCTGTGTCACAGTCCCTTACTGTTCACTGTAAGGTTCCATGATTCCAGCCAAACATGGGAAATGGATACAACTTCCTTGCAAGGTCATCAAATAAATGAGCATCAGACATTGCTGGGTTAATTATATGCCCGATATTAAGTTAGAAAAAGAAAAAAAAGGACATAATATTTTTAAATAAAAATGTCTCTTCTAGGCAATTCTTTGGACTCATCTGCTCTCAACATGCCTGTTAAGGTTTAGTCCTATTTGTTCTCCAGCCACCTGTACAGTCTTCCCACAAAAGCAAATATAACTTGGTATTACAATGTAAAATGTAAGCAGGAAAGAAAACTGTCCGTGGCTGTAAGAAATTCAGATTTGTTTCAAGGGAGGGCTCTTAAGATTCCCTATTTGATACTATGACTGTTGTGAAAGACAGAAAAAAATCAGAATTGAACCACCAGATCTTGGTATTTCTAAATGTCTTCTCTGATTTAGTATGTCATCCCTTGACAGTATAATTCATGGCAGGTAGATAATATGATTTTTTTTTTCCACACAAAATTAATCTCAGTTACAGAAAGTCTGCAGTTCTCCCGTTCAGGTGACACTGTCTTCCACTAAGGTTGGGACGGCTTTAGGCAGAATGTGCCAGTCAGTGCTTTCTTGGCACAGCTGAAAGTAAAGACTCTGCAGAACTGCCTAAAGATTAGAAATATCAAGGAATATGTGGTCTAATTTCTGCCTGTTTATGATATTTTATGAAGTCTCAGGGGGGGAAAAAAAGTAATGAATTCTTTAATTTAAATATTATGTTTAAAATAGACTACATCATCTTTGGCCACAAATCAGGCTGACAGCTGTAGGCAGCTGCCCAGAACTGCTGGGTCTCTCAATTGACTCTCAAAGGTGAATATAATGTCCAGGAAGTCAGAATTCACTAATTCTGGACCAAATACAGTTTGACCAGGACGGCAGCATAAATGACCCCAACCTTCATTTTATACTGTGGTTCCTTTAATCAGCTCTGTAGACAGAGCTGGGAGAGGAACAGGGCCTCTGTCAGGGGCTGTAAACAGCACTTCTGAGCCACTTCACTGTCTCAAGGGTGTTTCGGATAGTGCTGTGTAATCACAGTCAAGCAGCAGAATTGAGAGGAATTGACATAATATTCAAGTATTTGTTTTCATTCTGAATAAGACACAGATAAATATAAGGATTTTTTTTAAAAAAGTAAATGAAAATATTTGGAATTATATCTTAAGGCTGCACACAAACCAGAAGAAAGGACTTTTTCTGTTTGTTTTGAGAATAGAAATAAAAAAATGCAAAATTTTGGAGTGAGATATAAAAATGAAGAGGGAAAAAAAGCCAGAGAAGTGTGTCCCCAGCGTAAGAAGGACATGGAACAAGCTGGAACAAGTCCGGATGAAGACCACGAAGTTTATAAGAAGACAGGCTGAGAAAGTTGGAGCTGTTCAGTCTGGAGAAGAGAAGGTTGAGTTGAGACCTCATAGCAGCCTTCCAGTATCTGAAGGGGCCCTACAGGGAAGCTGGAGAGGGAGTCTTCATTAGGAACTGCAGTGGTAGGACAAGGAGTAATGAGCAGAAAACTGAAAGAGGGAAAATTTAGGTTAGATATTAGGATATTCTTTTAGATATTCTTTACTGTGAGGGTGGTGAGATACTGGAACACGTTTCCCAGGGAGGTTGTAAGTGTCCCATCCCTCGCAGTGTTCAAAACCAGGTTGGATAAGACCTTGAACAACCTGGTCTGGTGAGAGGTGTCCCTGCCCATAGCAGGGAGATTGGGACTAGAGGATCTTTCAGGTCAATTTCAGCCCCATAACAGCTGACCCCCTTTTAGGGAGGGAGTGGAGTCACCATGCCTGGAAGTGTTTAGGAGGTGTCTGGATCTGGCGCGGGGTACTGTGGTTTAGTTGTTTAGGGGTTCCAGTGGTAGTGCCAGGTTGACACTTGGGACTTGACGATCTTAAACGTCTCTCCCAACCTTGACGATTTTACGATTCTGTGAACATTCTAGGATAAGTTAAAAAGTAAGCTTTAAATGGACTCAATGACACAAAAGAATTTGCTTTTATCTTTGAACCAGAACTAACAAACGGGTGCCTGCCCTGACGCCAAGAGCTGTCCCTGGTTCTCTGCAAGGTTCTGCCTGCAGGATTTTGTCACCGGGCTCGTGCTGTGCGCGCCCCACGGGTGGCCGGGCTGAGGTCGGCTCTCGGGGAGGCGGGAGCCTGCACCGCACCGGGGGAGCTCCGCGGGCACACGGCTGTGTCCACCGAGTGGAACGGGACAGGAGAGGGCCGCGCTGCCCTCGGGCACCTGCCCCTGCCCCTGCCCCT
>VWZT01013843.1:171465-208194 GCA_013397055.1 Pachycephala philippinensis | reverse complement strand
CCCGTGCCCCAGCCCCGCGTGAGGGGAGCGGGGCCGCGGCCGGGGCCCGGTGCGAGTGCGCGGCTCTCTCTGAGGGCGGTAAGGACCGCAGGGAACTTTGAATAATGAAAATAGCAGTGTGCGGACCCTGCACTGCAACTAGCGCGGACTAGGGAGTCCACGTCGAATATTCGTACTTAAATATTAGCTGTAAAGTTAGTCATTATAGATTAACTGAGGGTTACTGAGAGGTGGAAAACTTAACGTGACTCTTGTCAGGGAGAAACAGACACCTTTAAGCAAAGTCACTGGTATGTGTTTCTGGTGGAAAATACATTTATCTGGTAGGCTATGACCAGTTTCATCTCTCTTTTGCTATGGAAAAGCCACGGTTTACTACGTGAATATAAAATTTGATGTACTGCAGAAAATCAAATAATGAGTCTGCAGGATAACTTCTTTTACAATCTGTTGACTTTACTACATTTTAATCGCTATAGAATAAATTTTCCCTTAATCTGTAAACCACATCACTTATCAGATGGTAACTCTAATTGTTATCCAAACCCAGTATAGGGGAGCTCAAAGGGAACCATGCAGAACAAAATGGGAAAATGAAAAGATGTGATGACATCCCACCATACACCTACTGAACATTTAAAGGCTAAATTCTCCTTGTAAATGCCAGTCTTTTCAGGAGACTCACACTACCCCTGTGATTTACTTAGTGTCTGCTGGGTGCTGCACATCAGCTACATCAATTGGTCCATTTCTTACTGCCAATCACTACTTTATTACTGCACAAATAAACATCCATACTGAAGGTATAGTAACAAATATATTCATTGCATTTATTTAAATAAATGAACTTGGCTTTTGGTCCTTATTCCTACCTGGAAACTAAAACGAACTTTATTTCTACTACAGGGCATGTTTTGGGGCTGGCTACTACAAAGAAGGATGTCACAATGAGTAGGATTTTTTACTTGTTGGTCATGGTTTTTAAATTAGTTGCAAGAATGCATACTAAATATATGTACTATAGCTCAAGATAGCTTTAAAAAATAGATACAATTTTAGGCAGTGAATTGTTAAGCAACATAAACAATACCTTAAGTGGCAGTATGCTTACTAATAACTTTTTGCATTCTCAATCCTCATTGTACATCACAGGTTGTTACAGTTATGGAACAGGCAGAAGGTTGAGAATAAACAAGAAAAGGTGCTAGTAAATACAAAATACACTACATTTTGTGTAGAAACACAGGCTGTAGAATTCCAGGAAACTGCTGAGAAAAATAAAATATATCAGACCTTTTCAAAAGCAAATAAACAATGACCCCATTGCCACTGACATCGTTGGAGTCCTCTGTTGAGCAATTAGGGCGCTGTCAGCTCTTCCAACGTGCTCCAGAAATCATGCAGAGAACCCCAATGTAAAGTGACAGAGTCATCATCAATGGGACCATCTCAAATCCACCACGTACTTCTGAGTATAGTCATCCAAGCACAAGCATTAATTCATTTGTTTTTCCTGAAGGAATTGAAAATAAGTGCTCCTGTTTATGACATCAAAAGGGTTTTTTGCCCACTTTGCATAATTTGATTATCTTACTGCTTAGGAGCTGAGGCTGAGGCTGACTTGGACACTGCAAACAGTGGTCCCGCTCCAGCATGAGTGGGAGGCTCTTGATCACAGTAACCATTCCTCCCTCTGCACTTGGAGGCAGCTCTGAGATCACATCTGCAAATCATTCAGATAAGTGACTTTGGTTCCACATAAAATAATGTCTTACAACTGTCCAGTTCTGGAATTTATATGTGGTTAGTGTGATAAATGTTATATGATCTTATATATATATACACAGCAGAGAAAGGATAATCACAGGGTCAATGAAAAATGATAGTGAGGAAGAGATATTGGATGATAGCAAACAGAACAATTGTTGAGCAGCTCATTTGTAGTTGTCTGCAGAAAAGAAAGGGAGGGTGAGAGTCTCCCATGTGTTAGAGATAACAGCAGTATCAGCTATAAAAACTCTAGATGCACTAAAAGCAAACAGAGCCTGAACTCCAGATAATGTAAGTTTTTAGGAAAGGCACATCTGCAATCCTTTCACTGACATTTTCTAGAAGATCACAAGAGTCAAGAAGAGATTCCTGGAGATTAAGAAGTAGCAGATTTGAATCTCACATTTTAAAGAGGGCAAAGGACAGGAAACTATAAACTAGCAAATGGAACATTGTTTGTATATAAACCTGGACACTGCTTAAGTGATTTGGCTAAAGAACACCTGGAAAGGTTCACTGTTATTAAGGAAAGCTAGAATCGTTTATAATTCATTAAGTTGTTTGAGGTCTTTAGAGATACTACTGCCATTGAGTTCTTTATAGGTATTATGACTGCTGTGAAAGATGCATTCAATTGTATCATAATAATGGGAGCATGGTTAGTGTGAAGCAACAGCACATACTATGGGTTTTTGATGTTCCAGCTGAAGTTTCTGTGAAGCTGCAAGAAAAGTTAAATGCTAGACAGAGGCCACTGTTTTCAGTGGTAGGAAAGAGGCTGAAAACCAAAGGCTGTTAGAAAACCTTTTTTCTATGGCAGGGATATGAATTCACAGTGAGCACTCCTGTGCCCCATGCAGGCCTTCTGCAAAGCCAGTTGTACCTTTGGTGTTGCTCTCAAGAGTGCAGGGTAAAACAGCTGCATTGGGAACAGGCATTTCTTCACCTATCCTACTTGCTGAGGTGAGGTTTTCTTCCAGGCTTTACCATCTCAGGCAGAGGCCATGTTTCAGTGGGACTCTATTCTTACAGATTTTCCCCCTTCCCTCCTGAGAGTTGATCACCAGCTGTATCTCATTCAAGTTAATACTTACTGCATTAGGGAGCTGTCCCATTCCACCATTCTGACAGGACATCAGTTTTGCCTTCTCCACCAACCCCAGCCCTTTGGAAGCAGCAGAGGTTGTGTCTGGATGCTACTGGGCAAAGCAGACCTGTCAGGAGAAGCTGCTCTGCTGGTGCATCACAGGTGCACATACAGTCAGATTTTCTAGCCCTAAAAGATACTGTGTTCCAGGAGCAAAGAGCAAATAGGATTTCTGGACCCTTCCCACCTTCTAGCAACCTGATTAAACAGGGCTGGCTGCCATTTATTATCATGTGTACTTGAACCTGCTGGAAAATTGCTTACTGCTCAGCATTGTCATTAACTCAGCAATAGATTTTCATAAGGTTTCTGTTTTCTCAAGCTGAGGGCCAAACTCATCCCGGATGTAACTTCATTAGTGCCAATACACCCACACTGAGAATAAATTTGGCCCCATGATTTTAGGATCTCTGTATGCAGGGAGTCCAGTCCACGTCCCTGTGCCAAACCATATAAAGGCCAGTCTCTCAGAGTCAGCTAACAGTTCTTCCCTAACTGTTCTTCAGCAAAGACTATTTAAAATTAAACAACTCAAGGTCAGGTATCTCTCTGGACCAGGAGCTCTACAGCTGAGAGTGGTTTTTTGAGAGTGGTACTGCATGAGCCAGGGACAGAAGAAGGAGATATGTAGCTGAGGAGGATGTACAACCCCATACTGTATTCCCCCAGGACGAAATATGGCTAAAGCCCAGGCAGATTGTGTGACAATTCACTTCAACCACTTCAGATGTGGTTACCATAGTTGTTCTGGGGGTAGAGAGATCAAATAGATCTTTCTAAGACAGGAAGATGGATTAAGACACAGAAAGCAGAATTGTCAGGAAGGCAGTTAAGAATATGGAGCACCAAAGGGTCCCAGAACTCTCCTTATTGATAATTTACTGTGTGAAATTTAAATAGCATATCTTTCAGGCATTGTATAAATGGAAGGATTTGTGTGCCCAGACTAGCAAGACTTTTTACCAGTACAGTGATGTCTCTGACACTGCATGCCAGTCTGAATATCCTCAGGCTACCCAAAGGTTCGTTCAGGTACTGCCAGTGAAAAGTGTTACTAAGTTTTTGTGAAGAGTTACATTTCTGAAGCCAGAAACTGCACTCCGTAGGGGCCTCAGCACACTCGGTACCCAGCATTCCTCCTAATGAAAGTTCGAATGGCTTCTATAAAAATACCACTGATCAAGATTTTCTGTCCATAACTCAGACATGCCTTTCAACACTCTATTGTGCTTAGGTGATACCAGTGATGAGAATAACTTTATAGTTTAGTCAATGCTCACATTGAGCAGCAAAACCAGAAAGCATTTCCTCAATTTCTCTTCTGAGGCAGTTAAATATCTCCACACAGTCTTTTAATTTCAGTGTTGCACTCACATTAATGACATTTATTCACTTCATAAGAGTTTTATGTGTGTATCAGAACACAGAACCAAGCTCAGATTTGGATTTAATTTCAAAATATTGGTCTTTCCTTTAAAAATTTTTTCCTTTGCCAGCGTTTGTACCAAAACAATACATTGTTTTTAACTGTTGCACAGTGTTACATTTCACTGGCAGTCTCATTTTTGTGTTACTGCTCTGGGCCCTGCGTGAGTTTAAGTGCTTAAAGTTAGGTAATTGCTTAAATATTTTGTGTGGTGGGAGCCTCAGGCCTCACAGAACTACTGAAGAGACATATAAGCGTTGTTTCTCTTTTAAAGAAAGGTGAATGAGTGGTGCTGAGGGTGTTTAGTGTCTTGAAATCGCTTAGGGCTTATTTATTCTTTGACAGGAAATTTCTGTGGTTAATTTTGAAGCCTTTAAGTTATGGAGGAAAAAGCAGGGACTTTTGTAAGTGGAAAAAGTACATGTTTGGTTTGGATTTGAGGGGGATTCTTCTGTTCTCATGTCCAGCATCTGAAGCTGGAAATGTCAAGCATTTTGTGGAGATGTTCAGAGGTCACTCCTGGGGACTGTCATGGCTGGTGACAGACCCATGATGCTGGGAGCTCTCTCCATCAGAGGAGGTTTTCTGCTCACTGGTTACAATGCTAAACAGGTTGGTAGCTCATCTGGTCTTAGGGGCCTCAGCAGCCTTAGGTGTTGTGGAGATTTCCTGTGTGCCAAGGGTACTGTGATCTGTTGCCACCTGCTCCAAATCCCCTGTAGTCCTGAATTCTTAAAGGACATTCTGGATCAAACTATCCCTCTTCCAGCTTTGCAGCTTACTGGTTAAGGCAGGGAAAGGAACAGAGAGGGTGTCCTGGTTTGAGACAAATTAAGGGAAATGCTCTGGAAGGAACATCTCCTCCAAAGAAGGCAGGTTTCAGCCACCTCTCCCTCACAGGTTTGGGAAGAAATTCCTCAGAGGAAAGTGAAAAAAAAAAAGTTATTTATTTAACAAGCAGAGTGCACACAGGCATGGGAAAAAAGAATAATGCTAAATAATAAAACCTCTCACTGTGGAGAGAATCTGGTAAAATTCAAAGTCCTTTGTGCGTGGCTCTGCTCTCTCTCCAGACCTGGGGTTTGGCGTGGGCCTTTCCAGGCCACGGTGTAGGGCCTCCTGGTGATTTTCTGGTGTTGTTGAACAGTCCAGAAGAGAAGAAGAAGAAACCAAAGTCCCAGGGAAAAAAATTTCTTGCCTCAGCTAGTAGACTAGCGAAAAAGCAAAGGAGTTTAACTCTCCGTCTCTCTCCTGAGAAAAGGAACCGAGAGCTGGGAAAAGCAGGAAAAGTTCTTTCCTCCACTCTGCTGCAGCGGTGAGAGAATGCAGAGGAGTGCGTGTCCTTGAAATACAAACTGGTCTGAAAAAAATTCACCTGGCTTCTCTCCCCCATCTCCTGAGAAACAGCTTGAAGACACAGGAAGGCACAGGATTCATGTCTGGCAAAGGGCAGACAATAGGGAATACAGCATCATACAGTCACTCCAGGACACTGGGTTAAGGCAAAGACAGTCCCCTCCAGGCAGTGACACCTTTCTTGAGGTGTCTCTTCCCTTTGGAGATAGGGCATGGATGGGACTGGTTTGTCCTGTAAAGTTTGCTTCCCCATGAGCTTTGGCAGCAACACATTCTTGGAGAGCAGTGTGCCAATGCTTACTTTTCAAGGAGAAAACATTCATCTTCTCTCATTTCCTTCTTTTTGCAGTGACAGAGGTGAAACTCCCCTGGGATAAGTCTATGGTGTTTCTTTCTTACCAGTTTTAGCACTGGAAGGTGTCTGTATTGGCACCAGGGCTTTACCCCTCTCCCACACATTATTGTATGACAACATTTTAGGGGGTGTTTCTGGCTGTCCTTGCATTCTGCACTAGAGGAGGTTCAGTTATGTCACATCTCATCCATGATTTGTACTTTTGCCTCTATCCACTCTTTTCCCTCCTCCTGATGGTTTATTTTACTTTTTGTCTTTTTCTGAAATAGTCCTTGTTTAAATGTTAAGAGGCTGTTTTCATATTAGTGTGTTTATATTTTCAACATCTGTTTATTTTGCTGCAGAACACTCCAAATGATCTGGCAAAAGAAGTAGCAGCATTTATAAATATAGCCATTACTTTAATTATTCTGATTTTTAACTTACAGTGTATTTTTATGTGACTCAAGAGATTAAAACAGAAAAAATTCCAGGCCACACTTAATCAAATAAGTATTACTTTGTTTAACTGAATTAGCAGCAAGAAAGTCTGGTCTTGGCTCACTGCAAGCTGACTTTTATATTTGTCACCAGAGGCTCTCAAAATTTCAGCCTACTTTTTTTCAGGTAATGACACTCCAATATCCTGGCTTTCACTAAGAATGTAGTAAGACATTCTTTTTTTCTTTTTGAACTTAGGCAATTTTAATTACAGGAGGTTTTACAGAGAAGATAGCACCTTTATGATTTGGATCCAGATTGCTGATCGTAACTTCCATGGCTTCTATAATATACTTCCCTTTCCCTAACTCCTTTACCTACCGTAGCTTTTGCCTCTCAGCTCAGGCTGTTCTGGTGCAGCAAACACTCTCTAGGATGATACATTGCCAATGCATTTGCCTTCTATCCAAAGTACACTGGGTCCAGCCCGATTTTTGCAATGGAGTTCAATGAATGAAGAACTAATCAAGCTTCTGAGTTTCTGAGTTTATAATGCAACAAAATTCTTTTCAGACTTTTATTCTAGTTCTCTTGTTAGTGCTGGAAAAATGTGCAATGATATAGCAGTGAGTGTCATGCATGCTGCAAGTCATTTCAGCAGTACAGATTCTCAGAGCAGCCACACGCTTTGTTTTAATAGAGAAATAATGGGGAAAAGGAAAAAGCATTCAACTAAAAGCAGCTCGTTCATGTTATGTAGATTTTGCAATGAATTTTGCATTGTATGTCCATAGATTTATGTTCATAAAAGCCCAGTGTTATGCCATATATGAGAACTACCTTTCAGTTGTGTCTTAGCGTAAGCCACTTATCACTCAAGTATAGAAATGTTTTCAGTTGACCTGATGCTCTCACATTTTTGATGGATTTTTTGTCCATATGGGAGTAAAAGGGCTATTACAATGATGGTGTCAAAAAACAGAAGAGAAGAAATTTGACAAAAACATCTGGGTGAATGTTGTTATGCTGCTGTGTGCCTCTGAATCCCTGACTGCAATAGCAGTATTCTGCTGGGGCCCCAGGTTGCCACTGGCACCTTCTTTCTGTATCATTCTCTTTTTCATTCTTTGTCATCCATTTTTCCATGCCTAGTAGAAAGTAATAGACATCTCTTTGGCACCACATATAGCTGTATCTTTTAAAGGACTTAGTACATGCAAACTCACTCCTCTACTTATTGCCTGAGTCTTTCTCATTTGGACTCAGAGCTGTTTCTCAGAAAAGACTTTTACAGTAATGAAAACCTTCTTTTTGCACTTTCCATTCAGGTTTTCTCCTATAGACTTGACTTTCTAAGAGACCAATTATTAGCATTCTTTAAAAAAGATTCTTGTGAATGGGAGAGCCATAAGAATGTTATTAAAATTTCATAAGGCAAGAAAACTGTGCTATTACATAGCACCTGTAGGAGAAAAGGTGGAAATTTTGGTAGTTTCCCACATGATCTCACAAAATTACAGGTTTGAAGGTAGAAGAGTATTGGATTTTGTTAAATGTTGTGCATAGCCTATTTTTATTTGCTCTGTTTGGGCTTATTTGTCTAAGAAAGATTTTTGTTGCCTAGACCTTTTGTAGTGATTTGTGAGAGACATTTCAGAAAGGAAAAAATGAGTTGGTGACAGTTACACTTTTTCTTTTGAGACTATTCTATAAAAAGCCAAAATGCTTAAAGTGAGCTTAATGATGGCTGTTCTGATATACCTGACGCAATTTTCTGCTCAGTGAGTGAGACCACATCTGAGACTTCCTTAACAGCCGGTCACAAAATAAGTTATTGAACTGAAACTAGAGCTGGGAGTGCTCTGCAAACAGCCAGGGAAACTATAGGTGCTGGCAAGCCAGCTGGGAACATTATCAGGGACAGAATGCTACTCCAGCTCCAACCCCATGAATTATTTTACGGTGGCAGGAGGTCTGTGGGAGTGTTTATATTTGCTGTCTGATGTCCCTGTGTTTCATCTTTAGTGCGTGTGATAGACGGCATGTTTTTATTAAGCAGTGCTTGCAGGACAGCTTCCCTCTAGATAAGGAATCAGTAAGCCAGAGAGCAGTGGCCATCCCTTGAGAGCTGCAGGAAGGAAGACTTGGGGTGAAAGACTCCACCATATATTTTCAAGGACTAAAATTTGTTGATGCTAGGGAAAATGAGGAATTTGGAAGAAAGAGCAGGGTTCCATAGTCCATAGGTAACATATGAACAATCAGATTTGAAAAAGTTCCTGCGCCCAGACTGGTAAGTCTTTTTCCAGTGTGAGCTGTGGATGTATGTCCTACCAGCCCTCCTCTTCCTACCACACCCCATGTTTTTTACAGGAAGGAAAGCTGAAGTCTGTGTTGGAGCACCCAGCCAATTCCACAGTCGGGATCAACAGTCTACACACATTCATCTCTCTTGGTCTATCTTTGAATCCTACTGTAGCTACCAAACCCAAGCTCTTCTCATACAGCCCGTAGGCTTCTTATGTCAAAGAACCTTTCACAATTTTGGCAGTGCTTTGGCCCAGGTAGGAGCAAGGTCTGTCTGAGCAGCCTTGTGGTCCCATGGTCTTGTTCCCCAGCTTCCCACAGGTCATAACGCTGTCATGAAAGGCTGTGGTTCTTTTTACAGACATGTCTAAATCGGCTGTAAAGTTGTCTACAAAATATTAACATATTTTAAATAATACAAAGAATCACTGATTTTTGAAGAAAAAACTGAAATCTGCTACAACATGAATATGTCCAACTAAGTGTGCAATCTCTGCAGTTGTGCGTTTTAGGGAAAAAATTAGAATGGAAAGTTCTGAATTGTTTTGCAAGAGAAATATCTAATGAAGAGCTCAGGTGTGGAAACAACACATTCCCTTGAACATGTAATAATTCTATGACCAAACTGTATTAGATAAGCAATAAGGACTCAGGAAAAAATTTAACTACATAGGAAATTACAGTTTCTCTTTTATAGTCACTCTATATGCTGAAAAGTCATAGCTTATTCTGTAAGACATGAATCAATAAATGACAAGCTTTAAAACAGGTTTTTAATTAATGTTTTTATTTAAAATACAGAATAACATTAACATTGACTCTTTTAGGTTTACAAGGATGGTATTATGACTGGCAGATGTGAAATTTAAGACAGACAAACCACATCCTGCTGAGATTGTATTACATTTTATGGCATTCACCTGATAGCTTGCAATCATCAGTTTGGAGTTCCTTCAGCACTATTAAAAGGCCAGCTCCTGAAATTGAGTGCCCAAAAACTCCACACGTAAAATCACACCCATGATCTCTCAGAGCTCATTTTCCACTCTCTTACTGTAAACGCTTATGGTTTGAAAATGAAACAACTTTGAAACCTTAAAAGTGAAAGTCACTTCCCCTGCATGAAATCATAGTAATCAAATTTTTATGGGTGGAGTATGGCAGAGGAGAGGGAGAAAAAATTTGCACTACAGAAGTGTGGGGTCAAGTCAGGAGGTCCTACACAGTCCTCCCTTCCTCCCTCCCTTGCAGCTGCTCCTTTTTCTGGCATATTGACAATAGCAGCAGCTGCAGTTCTTCACGTGCACGAAAAGCTGCAGACTGCCTACAACCAGAAGCTCTTTCTCCAGCCCACTGTGGCCTCTGCTGTAGTCTTTCCTGTCCACTTGGGTTCCCATCTATTCATCCTTATCTTGAGACTTGCTTGGTGTTAGCTGCTTGATTAGTTGAACCATTTAGGTCCTAATACAGAGCTCCTGAAGGCAGGAAGAGCTTTCCAGTGAATTAGAGATTTAAACTCAGGGTGGGTCCATTAAAACAAACAGAATGATACAAAGTGGCAAGGTGACTGTAACTGGAAAATCTGGGACTGGTGCTTGACAAAATTGTTGGGATTCACCAACAGTGGTAAGGGCAAACCCAGATTGTCTAAACTAGACTTCAATAAACTGCATTAATACAGATCTCCTGGAGCAGTAGAGTGAAAACTGGATATTTAGAGGATATATGCCCAAAATGCTATCAGAAATTAACTCAAATAAGAAGAGGTTGGTCTATGGATATAACAATGTAATGTCCTTATAGAAGGTATCATTAGATGAAATTGACTGATGCCATCACCACAAGGGACAAGTATTGCAAATACCATAACTAAAATACAGAGATACTTTTAATCCATCTGCAAATATATGGCTTTCAAATTAGGTGCAAACTCTGAGAGCTGTCAGAACTAAAAATGCTATCTTTTCTACAAAATAGAAATTGCAGCAAAGCCAAGCAAAAAGCTCAATTATATGTGCATGAATCTGATTTTAGAACATTGCCTAGATGAGACACTGTTAGATAAAACTTGCAAAGGCTGCAACTGATGGAGAAATTGCATAGAAATAAATTCTGACTGTTAGGATGGAAAGGATTGTACTGGATTATCATTCTGGTTTATTGGGGTGGAGGCTCCTGAATTGTTGTAGAAAACTGTGATGTGAAGAATATGTGAATGTAATCAGCTAGAAGTGTAAACAAGTGAGAAGTATTGTTTTTTAATAACAGATGAACACTGACAGTGAAGCACTGTTAAACATATACCAAAATTCAGGCCAAATTAAGCAACAATTTTCATTATGTGGTGCAGGAAAACTGACCCCTGGGAACAAAGTAACTGTAGATTTGTGTATGTTGGCTGGAAAAAAGTCTCTTCAACATTTCCTGGACTATTATTCTTGCTTCTCTGAGGTGGCCTTGCTTAAAGAAACTGCAGGTGATTGTGTATACCCAGTTTGATTTTGCTACACATTTTACTTGACCTGGAAGTATTTGAACACAGCTGTAGGGCACAGGACATGATTTTAAGTGCTTCATAAAGAAACAAGCTTTTAAATGCACCTTGTCATTTACATATGACAGGTTTTGGGGGGCATGATGCCTGAATTATAGAACATCCATTAAAATAGCTTTAGAGTCATACACTGATCCCTGTTTAACCCTTTGATGATAGAAAAACATGAAAGACATTTCTGTGGGTGCTGCCATGGGAGTGTTGTTTCCCTCTAATTATTAACATTACTTTTTTAGGTGTTTTGGTCTGGACAATGCAATTGCCAGGCCAGGAACTGGTATTGCTGGCGGTCCTTCTAGTTGTGCAAAGGGGTCATGAATGAAGGATGAGGAAGACAGCGTCATCTCTAAAGCCACAACAATTTAATATACACATCCTGGCACTGTCTGGGGTAAAAGCTGAGACTCTGACACAGCGGTATTTCCAGATCTGTGCTTTGTTTGTGCACACTCATGCTGACTTTTAACTGATACCCTGAGAAAACTACAAATAAAACTATGGTTTTCATGTCTCGGGACTGATACCAAGTGTTGGATTTAGATTTTAGTTTTCTGAATTTACATATTTTTTTTCCATGTCTTGTTTCCCTCTGTCATTTTTAATGAATACTCAGACCCTGTGACAAAATCCCTGGTGCCCAAGTTTCTGTTTCACACAGGGTTAGCAGCTAACTTGAACACTTAAATGAATTGCAATGATTTGGAGACATGGTGTGTTTTGAGTAACTAAAAATTACATTACAGAATTCTGCAGCTGATGGTGTTTATCATCAATTTACAGATTTAAGTAAGAAAAAGTTTGTAGTACCAGAGATGAATTAACTGGGAAATTTTGCATCTAAATTATATTCTTTCAAAAGCAAAATAGAAATATAGCTATCTGTGAAGAGAAAGGAGAGGTTCCAAATAATTTCTAAAAATACCTAAAAATACATGCTAAAATGTCAATAAAGTCAATAGCTATTTTTTTTTTTATGTTATTAGTCTTTCCTACTTACAGGCTATGAAAAAAGCGACTATACAAAAACAGAGTACTGCCGTCTACTCCAGACATTACCAGAATCCTCAGCACCAATTACTCAGTTGTGGACCAAAGGCTACAAAACTACCAAAGCAGTTACACATTTCTTAGTTCTTCCCCAACAACAGTGTTACAGAGAGAGTGCAAGGGACCTTCCTCATTGTTGTGCTGTTCTCATCACCTGTACCTTATTAGAGGAAAAAGATTCCAGCACTAGATGCCAATATTTTAAGGAATGTAACAGACCTTTCCATCTCTGAAAGTATTTCCTGCTCTACTTTCTCTGATACAGCCTGTGGTTCAGAGAGAGTCCTGTAGAAACTTCACCATCTAGCCTACAATGTAGCTGGAGCAGTTCATGCTCAGTCCATATAGTAATTCTTAGATCTTTTCACAGGTGAAATTTTGGCTGGTTGGGTTTTTAGATATGGTAGAGTTAGCTGTTTTTTCTGATTTTTTTATTACATTCCCATCTCAAAGCCATTGCTGTTTTCCTAATAACTTCTTTTCTGCTTTGTCTTGCTGCTTACTTGGGAAATAAAGAGAAAAGTGCTATAACTCTTTGGTCCCAAATACAGTGGTCTCATTTTCAGGAATCTTCATGAGAACATACCCACTCTGGTGGCTGCTCTTACCTCCAGAGAATGGCAGTATGCCAATAATCACACACTGTTTTTCACTGCAGAACCTTATTGAAGGTTTTAAACCCTGGGCAGGGTGCCTGCATGGCCCTGCATCCTTTTCCTTGCCCCACCTGGCATCCTTCACCCCAGGCAGCCTCTTGTGTGCACCACATGTGGGTTGTGGTGCAGAGCATGGATGCTGGTGCATCCTTACCTTGGCACACATCCAAAGGGGTGCACCTTGACAGCACTGCTCTGCATCTGTCCATGGGGGCACTCAGGGCTCCATCGTGTCCCAGCAGGTCTGCCAGCTTGGATCATGGGCTGTCCTGACTGCTCAGGGCTCTCTTGAACACAAACTCTGTGTGGGGGTGTCTGAATGCCTTCGAATAGCTCATTTGCTTTCCAGGAACAATTTTTTTTCCCCTAATACTGTTTTTGCAAGATTAAATAAGTGTGAAATGGGCATTTATATGATCCCTGCTTATGAAAGATGTTATCTGCCTGCTGAGCTTCCCTCCCCTGTTTGCTAATGGGAATCAAGTCCTTCAATTCATGGTGCTAAATTTACTGTAATTAATTATATCTCTGTTCCAGCGCTGTCCTCATAATGGGTAATAATTGTTTGCTCTGCTTAGACAGATGTTCCTTCTGTACTGTCACAGGCATGCCTGGGCTGGGATATGAGTGAGCTCGCAGAGGTGACTGAAGATTAAGCTTTATATTGCAGCAAGGAATCAGATCACTACTTTTGATATATTCTTGTAGGAACTTTATTATTTTTGTAAGGTTTTCACAGGCTAAGAAACACAAATTGCAACAGAAGACAATTTCACACACAAGATATTGCCGTATGAAGTGTAGAATGCCTATACTCAATAGATACTGTAAAAGGAAGTTTTACAAAACTATTGCCGTTAGAAGTGTTCAGGTGAAGGAAAATACTGGGTGACTTTGTTCCCTGCTTTGTTTTGCAGGGGGATAAGTGGGAACTGAATCTCTGTACCACTAAAAACTCTAGGTTTAATATCTGGATATCTTGGTGTTTAGGAAAATTGCAGAATCTCTATCTAAAACCTGCTTCTTAGGATACTGTAACAGTATAATAATTATCTCCTGTTACTGTTAAAGAAAAATACCAGCATGGCATGCTCCAAAGCTCATGGATGACAGACTCTTGGTGCCCCTGAGAGGCAAATGAAACCCTCCCTGCAGCCATGTAGGGCTATTGATCTCTCTCTGCCAGAGTGAGCCATGGCTTATGCCCATGATTGGAGCTGTGTAGGTGAACAGGCTGTTACAGACCTGACTTTGTAATACACATTCATGTGTGAAGATGGTGCATTGTAGTTTACTACACATGTAACTTGCTTTGTGATGAGTAGGCCCAGTTAGGAGTAAAGATGCCCAGATGTTTCTCCTACCTCGGTTCCCAGTCTCGTAGGTCAGCTTATATGTCCCTCAACTTGTTTCTTTGATTCTACATAGATCAGAGGTCTCAAACATGACTTCTTGGCAACTGCTGGTAAAAAATACTGCACAGAACTAGGTGCTCATCTAATTAACATGGAGTATGACATCTGACTTCATGAAATCTACTGGTGAAAAGTAGTATGCAAAACTAGGTGCTTATATAATTAACATTGCTTCTTCAATTTGTACAAATAAAAATAACTATTTGTATTCTGTCTTACAATGGTTCCCAATTGTAAAATTTCATTGTTATAAACAAAACACTGTAAATAGATTCAAAGTTCGTTTCTTTGTCCCTTAACGTGAACTATAGTTGATTAAATGGAAGGATTTCTGGACTGAAACTTGTATACCAAAAAGAAGTCTGGAAAACAGTTGTTAACATTTTACAACTGAGTTATGAACTCTTGAAAATATGAGCTTTCCCTGAAGTTTGGCAGGAGACCATACCCTTTTACTAATCTGGCTTGCAGGTGATGGTGGGTTTGTTAAGCTCAAACACTGAATTTTTTGAAACTTTTGAGTGGTGTAATGCTTGTGTCTGTAGCCCTGTAGTTCTTGAGATTTAGTTATTCACAGAAACTTCTTTTTCAGTTTTGAAAATGTAGCTTTTATTTTTTAAACCTGCTAAAAGTAGAATTACAACATTGTATTTAGGGGAGAAAATACCATCTGAAAGGAGCTATAAAAGAATTGCAAGTAGAAATTTGTTTGGCCTCTCACAGGATGTTTCAGCAGGCTTGTATATTTGCCAAGTATTTTTCTACATAAAAGACCCTACTGTTGCATCTTTTCTCTCCTGATATTTTGGAGAAACTGGGCATGAGCCTGCTGCATTATGGAAACTGAACACTTTGGATACGTTATTGTCCAACATTTACTCGAATTTTCAGCCTCTCCATATGAACATAACCTAAGTTTTTCAGATACACATTTTCGTGTTGGCCAACAGTCCTTAGCAAGAACTTAATAACAAAACTCCTCCTTTGGTAGGCTTGTCATCTGTGGAGGACTTCATTTGGGAGATGCTTGGATTAAAAACGTGCTTAAGTGATGTAGACACCAAGGAACCAGGTAAGCATGAAGTCTCTAAGTTTCCAGTAGTGATTAATGTGTCACTCAAGCTGTACTTTGGAGCCCTGAGGCCCCTCTAGCAGGCTTGTGGGTGAAAACTGGGGAACATGGTGAAAAAAACAGTGCAGAGACAGCACTGAAAAGTAATATATTAATGAAAAGTAATGTAATATTATATATTTCATTTTTAAGAAATATGGAGGCTATTTTTTCTTGGTATTCTTATGGCTGATTAAACATGTGATTAATTGGAAGAATGATGTGCAAGTGGGACACACTCTGAAGAATACACTATGAAATTTTTGTTCCTACCTACCAGTCAGAACCTTTTCTCTTCCTGCTACTGTTTTATTTTTCCTGCAGTTTTTGTTTTATTTGGGAATTCTGGATCATTTCAATAAGTTGTTTAGGTTCTGTGGTAATTGGAGAAGTAGCGAAATGATGAATTCCTAAGAAAATCAGGAAATCAAGAGGAGAGCACAAATTCAAGTCAAACTGCTTAGCAATCTCTGCAGAGCATGATTTAACCTTACTTAGCATTTAACAACAGCTTCATTTACATTAAAAAATTATAAAGTTAAGGTAATGAGCTCCTAATAAAAATACCTGAGGCTTCCTGCAAGTCTTGCTGCAAAATCAAAGAATATTAATTTCAACTTTCTTGATCTTTTGGATTCCAAATATTTTAGATTCCTTAGGAAAAAATGAAAACTTATTTGGAAGATAATGCCTCACCTTGTTGAAGAGTTTCTGCAAGCTTTAAATTTCCTTTGAAAATACAAGTTTCCATTGAAAATGTTTAAAGTAAAAGCAAAATTTCTCTTCAAATCCGTCTAGGAAAAAAATACTGGTGTACTCGTTAAAATGACTGTACTTGTTTAATACTTTCATATATTGAATTAAACATCAAAGATTAAACACACATACAGAAATCATGCATATTTTTATAGAGAGGCCCATAAATGTAGGAGAGGGGAGAGGGCACAGAGCGCTCCGTGGTGGGGATGGTTCAGATGCAGAGTGGGCTGCTCCGTGAGGACCCCAGTGCTCATACACCCTGCACCGGGTCCCGAGGCATCCTGGCGGATGATCAGCATTGCTGGTTCTACTCCTTCATGAGGAGAGATTGTCATTGACATAGGCCTGCATAACAGACTTTGATAGAGAAACAAAAAGGTAAAACAGATTTTGGACAGTAGAATGTAAAGTAGAAAAGTTCTGAGTACCTAGAGTGTCACATATTTTCCCTGCCTCAAACTGGAACATAGCGTATTAATGAACACTTGCACCTTTTTCTTTTGATGAAACCTTTCACAAGCTCCTTAGGGCACAGAATTTTAATTTCCCCTCATAAAAAGTCACTGATAGTATTAAATAGCAAGTAATCTTAAATAATAACACATGTTTGGGCAGATAATTAAGTACTGATCTGGTTTTTAAAATTACACCATTCTTCTATGGCCGCTTTGATTTTAGAAACCATTATGGATAGGGCTATTTTTCTAACTATGAATTTACTGCCAGATAAAATTATACTGACAAAACATACATATCAGAAGTACAACTACAGATTACTTATGCTGTTAAAAAAAAGCCCAATAGCAGCATATTGATCAGGTAGTTCTCAATCTCAAAAAAGCCCCTTTTTAATACCCCCTATAAATATTGTGGGGAAATCAAGCCCAATGAATGTAGATAAACTCGTAGAGTAGGGTGAAAAGGTAACCGACTTTCTGAAACATACTGTACTAATCTCAAAAACATAATGTAAGTAATTTGTGCAGTGGTGTGGGGGTTATTATTTTTAAGATGGATTGCTGTATTACGCTGTTTTTCTACACCTTACTTTGTCCTAACAAAACTGATGTGTGATCCTACTGTGCAGATCCATTGCTATCACAGTGAAACATACTCCAAAACTAAAAAACATAGGAAAGGAAATTAGTTTGAAGTGATTTTCTGTGAAAAGCTAATGTTCAAAAAAATTAAGATGTTTTGCATTTTTTCCCAAACATCTTGAGCAGGACATAAAAAAAGGAGCTGTTAATTTCAGGCAGATTGTGTGATTCTTGGGGGATCCCATG
The DNA here is from genome assembly GCA_013397055.1 of Pachycephala philippinensis. NCBI lineage: Eukaryota > Metazoa > Chordata > Aves > Passeriformes > Pachycephala > Pachycephala philippinensis. The sequence continues at coordinate 190,585 of VWZT01013843.1, read as the reverse complement.
CAGGGCCAGGAGTTGGATCTGATGATCCTGATGGGTCCCTTCTAACTCAGTATATTCTACAATTCTATGATTCTGTAAATATCAAGGTGCATCTAAGGACTAAAATAAATATTCTCTGTGTTGGTGAGAAATAGGTCTTTGTAAAATCCCTGAGGACAGTTGGCTCCCTTCTGTACAGCTGAGGCAGTGAGAGCTGTGGGCACTGACTCAAAAGCCACTGGATGTATTATCCTGCAATACAATTACAATTGAACTTTTTTTCCCCTGTCAATGAGATGCAGAGAAAAGGAGGATCTCTAAGCAGCTGGAAAGTTCCTTAATCCCATTAAGTGAAGCTCCCTGCTTAGTCAAAGACAATCACATCTCAAGTGGGATTTTATGATATAAAGCATCTCAGAGCTTGTTTGTGGATTTTTTCCCCCAATACCTTCCAATAAAATGAAGCTAAAGCACAGAGGGAGGCAGGGCAGTGGCTGCACAGCCAGCTGGACAGGAGGCAAGGCAGGAAGTCCAGTAAACGTTTCTAAAGTGAGTTAAGGTATGTTCCTGAAACACTAATCTCCCCCTTTCATTCAGAAATCCTCACAGGATGAGCTTTGCTGACTTGACAGGGGAAAAAAGGAAAACTTTTTCTTCCTGTAAATACTTGAGCAGAAAGGAGATTTCACAGGGAAAAATGATTGTCTTAAACATCATACATTTTAAAGGAGATTAGTAATACAAAGTGTCTGGAGTCAAAGAATCTTTTAAAATCACCTTAGAGAAACTAGAGGTCCCAATCCTCAGCCTTACAGCTCTTAAAGCCACCTTCCCCTTGTCACTGACAGAAAAATGTGGGAAATACTACCTCCTTGCATCATTGCAAAGAAAAACTAGCCCGTGACGTTCACATGTCTGGCCACACAGGCACAAAACAGTCCTGTAAGTGGTCCCTGAGTGCAAATAAATCCTGTGAGCCCATGTTCTATCGGCACAGGCTATACATTTCATATCTTTCCAGCCACCTCTATTCTCACTGTTGGCAAGTGGATGGTATAAACCACCTTCTCAATTTTCAACACAAATTAATTTTTTTAATGGTCTGGAAAATAATAGCAATTGGTTTAAAAGTTAGAAATTCAGTTAGAAATAGCATAAGTGAGTGAAATTAACTTTAAAACATTGTAAAAGTTTCTTTTTTTCACTCCCTTTCACCCACTTTGGTCACTGAAAGCTTTGCTTTGGAACTGAATTAACTAGAAATATATTTCTGATCCTGCCAAGATGTCCAGACTGGATAAGGATGGATAGTATCTTTTTCACCTTGTGTAATGACAGAATTTGCCACTGCCTGTAAGGTCTCTCTGGCAGGAATAGAAAGGTCAGCTGCAAAGCCTTCTTTTACACTGAAATGTCATCAGTCAGAGTGCTGGGGAAAAAAATGAAGTGAGCTGGGTTCAAGTGTTTCCTAAATGCCAAACTGCACTCCTCTGATAGGCCCCAGACTGGGAAGATTCATACATATTCATAGAAAATTATTAAAAGATTCTTCTAAAACTCTTCATGAAGTGAGATATCCCAGACCTTTTGATGATGTTGAAGGAAATTCTTCTCATGCAGTTGAGGTCTGCTACAGTTTATATTTTTAGAGGTGATGGACACTGCTGCAGTTGAATGTCACAGGCCTTAGAGGCTGAAAAAGGCTGTAATTTCTCTCTTGTATTATCAATTACCTAGGGACTCCAAGAAAAAGCGTTCCTACTTGCTGTAGTGGGTATTTTGCAGAGGACATTCTTAGTGCTGAAGTATTCTTAGCTCTGAGAGGAGATGGTTATTCCTTTGGGTTGATCTCACATTGTGCCCCAGCTAAATGTGCACTCATGTCTCTGAAACAGTGCTTCTCCCACAGTGGACAGGGCTGAGGACACTCAGAATGACTCTCCCTCCAGTTTTTCCTTCCAGAGACAAGAGCTGATAATGGCTTCTACAAGCAACACAGTAATTCCATACAACTGGAAGTGGAAGAAGCAAACTCATACCGCTGTGTTGCATCATATCTATGGAAATGGTGTCTGAGGATTAGCGTCTGTTCTGCTTCTGATTTGCTCCAAATAACATAGCAGATGATTCTCTGTTGAAATTAAAGATACATCAGATAAAGTTCAAAGGTCTGTTCAAGGTCTGGTTATAGTTTATTTAAAAATAATTTGTATACTTGAAAGGAGAGGAGGCATTAAATTCACAGATGACACCAGCCTGGGAGAAACAGCAAAAGTAATGGAGAACAGGACCAAAACTCAGAATGATCTTGGCAAATTAAAAAAGTCTTCTGATAAGAAAAAGAGGAAGCACAGTGAAGACAAGGTCCTTAGGTAATCAGGTATAAGCAACTGAGGAAATACAGGATAGAGCATGACTTGCTGGGTAGCATTTTGCAGAGAAGAGAGCATGGAGAATCCCAAGCCAAACAGAAGTCAAGGACCTAAAATATCATCTCCTGAGCTATATAAACAAAAGCATTGTCTACAAAAATAGGAGTATTTCTTTTCTTATTATGTTGGTGAGTCCTTGGGAGCAGGATTACATCTGATGTGGGGCAGCATCTCAGAATTGGTGGGTTCTGAATTTTAAAACACTGGTACACCTTCCTGGTGCTTCAGGGTGTGCACTGTTCTTCAGACCTCCCCAGCTCCTTTAGGGATGCTTTGGCTTTTACTTCTGTCTCAGCCACATCCAAGTCATGGCTCTTTGCTGTCAAAGGCTACTCTGAAGAATGGACAGGAAAGCAGCTGCAAGTTTCTATGTTTCAACCTCAAAACCCATGTCACCTATTCAAATAAAGAGGAAATATTCAAGCAGGCAATATTTCACATGTTTTTAATAAGGCATGTGAGATTTGAGGCTTAAACATGGGAAATCCCACATTATAAGGGATGTTTGGCAACTCAAGTTATTTTTAAAAAGATGTGAATGATCTGGAAGGGGTCCAAAGGAGGGCAGTAAGAATGATTAGCTGTCTGCAGAGATTGACAGCCAAAAGAAGGGAAGAATGGGGAGGGAGACAGACATAAGCTTCCGACATGTAAAAAGTTGCTGCTGCAAAAGGCAGGAAGTAATCTGTTTGCCATGTTCATGTTGGATAGGATAAAAACCTAAAAGCTTTATATGTCACTGAGGGAGGTTTAGGTTAGATGTTAGAAAGTGTTTCTGAACAGGCAGAGCAGTGAAGCATACGAATCATATGCCCTGGGGAGTGACTTGGGACATACGGTCTGGATCACTGGGCTGAACTGCAGAGACTGAGTGTAGCCTAAAGCGGAAGAATGGCAAGAGCAACCTTGCAGAGTTCTTCACAGCGCTGGAAGTCTTCCCAGTACTGCTTGTAAGTCTATCAACAGCAGTAGAAAGAGGTAATCAGCTGAGTGCCAGTTTTTTTAAACTATCATCTTGAAAAATTCATTAGGTCTTCAGGCAACAGGAAAGTTCCCACAGCACACCTTGGAAAGCATGAAATTCACCTTTAATACTGAATGTTGCTTTCTTGGAAACATTCTCAGTGAGGTAATAGTCAGCACAAAATACATTACTGCATATAAGTCAAAGAGCCAATTTTGACTTTTATTGTCTGCCTTTGCATTTAGGCATCATCTACAGAATCAGGGAGTGCAGTACTGTGCTCTATAACATGGTAAAGAACAGAAGGACCTTGGTATTTTTTATTGCAGTGTTGACAATGATATTTTTCTTTAGGTAGTACCTTGTCCCTGAATCTTTTGCCATGCATTTATGCAAGAAAAATAGAGATTTCACATTAAATCTGTGATAACTAACATTAACACTACATCAAATACATATATATATCTATATACACACACACATATAGCAAATATATATTTATTCTTCTGCAATATTCATGACTTTCATATGCCTTAAAGGACTATTTGCTCCATCTGGTTACTGAGAATACTTAAATTTTCTTCAGTCTTTGAGGGGTAAGAAATTCCATTTGCATGCAAAACCTCATGACTCCATATGGAGGTTCTAGACCCAATTTGCCAGAAGTTCATGACTCTAAGATTGATATAAGAATAATATACACTAATCAAGGAAGAACTTTCATGACTATGGTTAACTTATCATTTTAATTATACTGTATGAAACAGCTATATTAAAGAACTTCCCTAATGACTAAGCTTTACAGTACAAGCTGTGGTATGATTTTTCTTTAAGATATTAATTTTATCCTAAGACTTGATTTTTTTTCTGACATGGATAATGTTTCTGCACTGACACCTTCATAGTGCAAAATTAATTATATCTGGGCAATCAGAGTTTATGAATGTCTTTGTATTTTATTGTATTCCCTTCTTAATATTTGAAGTACCATGAAAATTATTTAAATTTCTCACTCCTTCACTACTTTGTTCCCTTTTGAAACAATACATATTTCTCCAAGACCTAATACAACAGAAAATGTTCATAAAAGATTATTTTTATGGTCTTCCATTTTCTGCATTCAGTCATGTAAAGGTGAGATCATTACCCCATGGGACTGTGTTTTTTGTTTGCAGTGGCACCCCAGAGACAGTATAAGGATGTATTTACATAACCATTGCCCTTAGAAATGTCACAGTATCAGGTATAACTTACTGAGCAATAAATTCTTACCAACTTTCAAATCCAAAAGGGGCAGCATGGGAATTACTCTTTATATTACATCTTTAAACATGCTTTTCTTTCTAGGTGATAGAAAAATTACAGTGAAGTAGGGAGGGAGGAAAGGAGAAAAAGAATCTGACTTACGTTGGGTAAATCTGAAAAGGTCTTTTCTTGTTTCTGGCCTGCTAGCCTTGGGGCACATTTTCCTTTGTTTCTCTGTCCAACTTGTACTAGTGCTTTTGATATGAGGTAGACTCATCCACCTTCACAATGCAGTTCTGGTTTTGGGTGAAGATAGGACCAAAACCAAAACTGAATAGGAACCAATACTGTTGGAAGACACTTTCAGCCAAGTCTTCTGGACTTCCCCTAAATTCTCTTTTTGGACACCAGATTCTTCTGGCACCAGATGGTTGAGGAAAAGGAACGGTTTGGATCAGCTTTCTCACCCTCTTCTCAAGTACTAGTTCAACTTTGAGTTAATGTCTGGTTTTACCTTCATAATAGGTTTTAAGCACAGCCCAAATGAAATGGCTCCTTTAGCTCTGATTGTTCATGAACATAATCTGTCAGTCAGCCTAGAAAGTATGACCTAGGAACTGAGAAAGTATTGTTTTTGATGGCAGAAGCAAGCTGTAAATGAAAAGTGTTAGTATGGCCCTGTCACTGCCCAGTTCTGGAGTCATTACATTTAATATGGTAAACAAAAGTCTATAAATATTCAAATACACTCTACAGTTAAAGTATGCTTTCTACATCCTAATCATCCATCATATGTAAATACTTAAAACTACAAGCTGTTAATTCCCATTGCAGCAACAGACAAATCTGCAGCCTGGCCAGTGGGTGGCAAACGTGTTTAACTGGAAATCTGATCTGCCCCTGCTATGTGGCCCCTAGCCTACAGTATTTCGTGACTGCTTTCAGCATGTCACTCCCATCTGAGGTCCTGCTATAAAGCTTCAGCACTTGTACTGCTCAGAAAGGCAGCTCTAATTCACTCATTTGTGCTCCTGCTCCAAGACTTTACTAGTTCTCTCTCAGTAGAAGCCCCAAGAGCAATAGGGTCCTTCCCTATGACGAGCACACTGGCTCCAGGTGCATGATGCCATATATATCCCTAGAAAGAAGCTCTAAAATACCCACAGCAGTGCAAACAGTTCAAGACTCAGAGATAAAGGCATGCCAGAATCCTGTACATGAACAGGTGAAGGATGTCCCCAGTGCTCGTCCTCTCCATCCTACCTACCTGGGAAAAGGAGACTGAAACCCGCTCCTTCTCTCCCTTCTTCACCTCCAGAGAGTTGCTGCTGTGACAGTCAATGTGGGAGGGAAAGTGGCAAATAACCATGTTGAAAGGATTTCTGGACTTTGACAATTTCATAAGGCATCTTCCCACTCTTTATTTTATTTCTCCTTGCTTCTATAATTTTAATTAATATATGAAAACAGTAAAAGCTAAAGGACTCTCTTCCCACTGAATTAAAATACAGGATGAGGAAAAGGAAGTTTAGAAGTTTGCTGAAACTCTAGGGGAAAAAAAAGAAAAAGAAAAAACAAACAAAAAAGAAAATACAACTTCTCCTAGTTTATAAGACACATATATTTAGCATTTCTCATTTCTTAATGTTCTAATGTTCTGATATATTAAAAAATCCGTTGTGTCCAAGACTGTTACTGGTCTGCTCTATAATAAAAATGGTTTAACAGCTGGGTACTGTCCTCGGCCAGCTGCATCAGGTGACAGTGCACCACCACCATCTACTGATCAATTGGCTGTATTACCAAGAGGGAAAGGCCCCCATTTGGACCGATTTGGATTTGCAGATTTTAATTCACAAGTTAAAATTCTTGCACTGAACCAGAGTATGTCACATGTTGTACATGCCTGACGAGGAGAGCAAAGACAGCTAAATTTAGAAGTCTAGAAGGATCATGAAATTCAAAAATTTCAGGGAGCAACTATTTAGGGGTTTGGGGTAATGCTGATCTGCTGCTGGAAAAACTGCAGATACAGATTATTTGAACAGCATTTTGCTCTGACTTACAAAACATGAAAAACTGGTGACCGTATGGTAGGCAACACTGATAAATGTTGCACTGAAAGGACCAAATACTGCTTTTCCTGCCTGCACTTCTACTCTTGCAAACGAAAATCATCAGCAATATTGTGTAAATTACCTTTGACAATTCTCCCAAGGTATTCAGCTGCCCGCTTAAAGAGCTCAGTAATGTAATGCATTGCATTGCATTGCATAGGGCACACACTTGGTTCTTCAGGCTAAGCTTAGAGCACATTTGTTCAGAGGAGCTAAGCTGTCACGTCTCAGTATGTCCTCTTGAATTTGACTATATAAAATAAAAAATTATATCATTTTTGTAGTTATGAAAGGGATAAATCGATGTCAAATTTCTTAGCTTTAAAGGGATTATTTTGGTTTGTATTCTTTATAATATAAGTTGTTCTTTTCCTAAGCTTTCAAGGTCTCTATGTACTTAGACCAGCTACTCACTTTTTTTAAGAAGCTGCATAGAATCTTTTTCTGCCCTTTTAGCAAAAGGATTTTTTTTTTTACTGGAAAAATTATGGATATTGAAAGTCCGATCTCTCAGCCTTTCTTATTCTATTGAATCCTTTTGTTCTGATACTTCTGTAAACCAAGTTGATGTGAATGAGGATTAGCCTGGTAGAGTCCAAGTTGTCTAGAAGTGGGAGACTTATCAACAAGAATCCTGCTGGGTAGCTTGTGCAGGATCTACATTCTGCAAAGGGATATATCAAAAACACCCAGTCAGAGCCCAGATCTTCACACCTATTCCTTCTTGGTATAAATGTCAGTGCATTGTGTATGAAGACACAGACTGGTGCTTGGAGCCATCCTTTCCACTTCAAGTCCACTGCCTTTTGTTAAAGTGTTCCATATGGCTACCTCTTCAATCCACTTATCTTCTTTTGTCTGTGTTGGTAGAGTTGTGCTGACCTACAGCAGTAGATAATAAGTCATTATGTTCTGTGCTAGTGTTACCTCTGTGTTTCACTTCACTGTGTCTGTGCTCTAACTTAGATGATCAGTGTTTGAGGACAGTCACCTTTGATATATTGTTGACAATGCCATGCACACCTCTACACAATAAATAGTGTGATAATAACAACTTACTCCCATTGAACAAGAAATCAGACACTAGGTAATGATCTAGCAGGCCGTCTTGTCTTTGACTGCAATCAAGGGAATTTACAGGTGTTCAGCTGGCCACAGGAGGGCTCTCATATTGTTCCCTAGATTCAGTAAGGAATACAGTGTGAACAAAGACCACATAATTCAGATCAGACAAATTCTCTCTCTTCCCAGATTACACTCAGAGTTTATGAAAAAAGAAGTTTATTATAGTTCTTAAACAAAGCCTTCCCATCAGGGTTAAGACCAGCTGGGACCATTACATCATATTACAGAATATGAAACCATTGTTCCCATCATTTTCATACTTGGAACTCCCTGCAACCACCTTCTCCACTTTCCCAGTCCCTAGACTTCATCTTTGTCTTGTCCTTTCCACTTCTGTTTTCCTCCTTGGGTATTCCCTAATTTTAATGTCTCTTAATGGCAATAGCAGAGAGGTCATGCTAATTATCCCAGCAGGGTTTACTAGCCTGGACTCCAGTCACTGCCATGCTTAGCCTCTAATGTCATTATTGTGAAGCACACCTTAGTGATTGGAAAGTAAGAGCATGAGCTGTAAGATTGTACCAATGTGCTTTTGTTTTGTCAAGATATTTTTGCTGAATGTGTAATATTTGTGTGCCTTTATAAAGTATAGTAATTTTAAAAGAATTATACTAACTCCAGAGATTTTAAACTGAACAAAGAATAAAAGTGTTTTACTCAGTTAATATTTTCCTTATATGTTTATATATATATATATATATATATATATTTGCCCACCATGCACAGGTACAGTTGTATGCCTGCATATATTTGTTTATGTGTCTTGATATAGATCTACATATAATTTTACAATACGTACAGAAAGATTGAAAAAGGACAATTTTTCATGGTGGCATTGCAAACACATAAATAAATGCTTTTCATGGAAAGGATATTCAAGAAAAGCATGCTTAGATTTTACAGCTTCCATGTTGGTCCTACTGGATTTCCATTTTCAACAGTTTGTATGTATCCACATGCATATGCATGCATACATGGTTAAGCCTAACATTTGAAGAGTTTCAGTTTCCTACAGTGAACATTTCGTTAGTGTTTATGTAGGCTATTCCTGGCCTGAGGAATTATGTGTCTAAACATTCCCATGAACACTGTGCGTGACAGAGGTTTTGAAGTCCTTCAATGCAAAGCCAGCACATCTCCAAAGCAGGCTGGCATGTGCTGGGCCAGTCTGAAGCAGAGGGAGACAAATTCAGTGCACATTTGGACAGACTGACTTCTGGGACTAGTCTGAGTCACTCGCATGCTGACATAATGTCCCCACAACCAGGCCAAATGCAGGGCTTCTTGAGCACCTCTCTGCAAAGTATGTGATCCATTTAGAGGCCTGACTATTTTTCTTGGATCAAACCCACTCTTTTGTGTCTTCATTTTCTCAAGCTACATAAAATCACAGCACCATAAGATACGTATAGTGAGCTCACCTCTCATTTTCTGGGTTTCCCCAGAACAGCTATGTTCATTGTGCTCTGGAGAACACATTGCAATGAATGTCTTTATTTGCATAATGTTTTCAGTTGAAAGCAGAAACTGCCAGCATCTCAGTTTTTGTGACACAGTACTTCTGTACTCTATTTGATGGCCATACTACCTTTGTCAATAAGTGATCTCAATATATTTTCCCAGTTCCTGTCTCCCATATTATTTTGCAGTGTACAAGAGTTGTAAGAGAAACAGAGTAGTCCTTGTGTCCTTGAGCCTTGCATTACAGGGATAGCTTGGCTTTTATCTATGGACATTATTCCACAATTCCACACTCAGGAGACCCATAAGTTTCTTCCATCCTGGGGAAAAAAAAACCACCACATTTTCAGATTTCTTTTTAGTCTCTACCCTGTCTGCCCAACATATGGCCACAAACTCTCTTGCCTTAGCTTTCTCTGTGTTGGATGCAGAAGCTGATAACAACAGCTTCTTTTCTTGTTTGTTTGTTTTTGTTTGGGTTTTTTGGTTGGTTGGTTGATTTTTGTTTTTGTTTTGGTTTTTGGTTTTTGGGTTGCTTTTTGGGTTTTTTTTTAATTTATAGAAGGCATACGTTCAGCTGGAGGACTATTCCTGGAGCACCCTGGGGTGTAAGAGGGCTCAGTGAGGGGCTGTGAATATTCCTCAGGAAGCAGCACAGGGTTTGGTGTAAGGTTAAACTGGGTAATCTGTAATCAGAGCAGGCATATGGTGTGTCAGCGTGGTGGGAAACACCAACAGCTCGGGCAAAGCCTGTGAGCCAAGCTAAGTAGAAGGGCCTGCGAAAGCCAGAAGTTTGCTCCTTACCTGGACGCAGCTGATCCCTGCTTCAGTGAACAGCAGCAGCTTGTTGCTCGCAGGAGTTTGCTCCAACAGACAACTACCCACTTTGCCTTTCCCAGAGCCAGACCTGCTCACATGAGTGTTCAAAGGGTTCAGAATGCCAGAGACAAAAGCATTTCACAACACTTCAGCTCCCATCTCCTGAGGCTTGTGCCTCTTGAAGAAGCCTCAATTTTTTCCTAAGTAGTCATGAGACAAGTCCCTCACAGCCAGTTCCATTTCTGATGAATTACAATGCCTGGTCTTATTCACTCATGAGACAAATAATACAGCCCTGCCCACCATTTCAGTATTTCACATTTCACTGTGTTTACCTTGCACACTACTTAAGCTCTGTCTTTTTCAGATGATTATTAATTCAGGTAAAACCATCTGCAGATGCTCCTTCTCTCATTCCTGCTCCCCTCCCCTGAAATCTGTATCTATTTCAGATATATAGTCCTCCAAAAAGTTGGGAAGAGCTGATTCTCAGATAGCAACTGAGACAATAACCACTCTCCTATCTTTTTAATGCCATCTAATAAAAATTTCAACAAATGTTCAATTCTAATACATTTGTAATCAACAGCACAGATGTCAGGCTTAATTAGCAGTCAGGGACAGGTTTTCTCAGTATGTCTTCAGTCAGTATCATCCACTGTATATCAAGAAAAATACAAACTTACTGTGAAAAGTAGCACAGTTAAAATGAACAGACTATTCAGCCATGGAATGGAATGGAATGGAACGGAATAGAATAGAATAGAAAGAATATCCTGAGTTGGAAGGGACCCACAAGGATCATCAAGTCCAACTCCTGTTGCTGCACAGGACCAAGAATCACACCATGTGCCTACACCATGCTTTGGACAAACACAGGGGAAAAATGAAAAGGAGAGAAGAGTGCAGACAGAATTCTGTGCATTTCTAATAGGTATACAGGGAAATACAAGGGAAGATATGCAACTTCTCTTGACCTGGAGAAGTTCTGGCACAAGTGTATAAATATTTTCCAGTATGGTAATTAACTTCTTGGCTGAATCTAGGTTACATAAAATGTTCTGTCTCAGTGCACTCAGAAAAGAAAAGCCATGGGCCACAACAACAACAACAACAACAACAACAACAACAACAACAACAACAACAGCAACAACAACAACAACAGAAAGGAGCATTTAAATTGTCTTTTAGTCTGCAGGTGAGCCCCCTTTATTTTTAATCCTATCATTTGTATTTTAAATGCATAGCAAAAAATCTGCTATCTCCTTTTCATTAAAGCAGGGACTAAGTTATTTATTTTTCTCCTAAACTGTAGCATAGAGAACACAGTCCTCTCTTCTTCCCCCAGTCCTCTCTTCTTCCCACAGCAGACAAAAACATTTGTACTGTTCATCAGTCCTTTGGTCACCTTCCTCCAACAGGTTTCTGACATTGCCTTCCTTCCCTGCCCAGATGGTCCTTTGACACTTTGCCTCATGTAGAAACTCATTTCTGTTGCTTCCCCACTCTGTGCTATGCACAGGGAACAAGTGCATTCCAGGTCTTTGGGGCAACCCAAAAACAGCAGGACTGTGATTATCTTTACTTTCAGGCATAAAGATTGCAGGGAATGACAAAAATCTTAAGGATACTGGGTTTGGCTTTTGGTTATTTCCAAAATAATAGAAGATAGCCGGAAAAGGAAAAAAAGCACAAGTACACCAAGATGCCTCCTGAGACACTGAACTCTGGGACCCATAAGACTCAGAATAATAGCAAGTGAACCATCAGAGCCATTTATAAGCATAAACACATGAAAAACCAAGCAGTTTCCACATACTAATATTGTAGAATTTAATACTTATGTGTCACGTGAAACAGCTTGGTAGCAAACTCTGAGCTTGAGTTTAGTGATGAAAGGAAAACAAAAACCATCACAAAATGCATCATGTAAATTGTTGTGGGAGGGACACTGTTTAGCACTCGCTAATTCAAAGCTGGGCCCTTGGGAGCTAAGAAACTACTTGTATTTGCTGGCACAGCTGTAGCTGTCGAAGGGATTACTAAGGCGTGATGGGATGTGTGTGGCAGTCAGATGCAGCAGAACATTCATCCGAGAAAAATTATATCAATAAGTGCCACAATGTTTTGGGGTTTTTAACTAGGTAGTTAAAATATTCCCGAAATTATTTCCAATGAGAACTTGGGGCATAATATGGTGCAATGAATACCTGAAATATTTTAAAAGTCAAGCTTAGATAGAGCCTGGAAAGTTACATTTCACAGAGCTTCCAGGATTACAATACAATTCTCTGTATTTGCAAATTACCAATAACTGTGAGCTATTTTAAAGCTGCGCATAATGGCATTTGGAAAAAAAATGCCTGAGCTTTAAAAATGGCAAGTCTCCACGTCTTAAGAAGAAATAATGACTCATACTGATGCAGCATTTTCTGTTTGACTCAGCAGGTGTATTGACACCAACCAAAGATAAGGGATGGGTTCTGATCAGTAAAAAAAATCCCCATTCCTCAATCTGGATTAAAGAAGGAAAGAGATTGAAGCAGGAAGGTGGGAGTGGCTGTAGTAATAGAGATTAGGTAAAACTGCTTGAAAAAGACTATGGCAGTAGGTATGGCAAAGTTTAGAAATATAAACCAGTGTAAATGCATGAGATAAAACAAATGGAAAAAAAGACAAAGAAAAAAAAAAGCAAGTGCTGTTTAGAAATTTGGGTGAGAAGGAACAGTAATCAGGTTTTAGATGGTAAAGAAAAGGACGAGGTTTTTGAGTAGAATATTATAATTTCCAATTGTAAAAATGATATCCTTGAAACTGAAGTTTGAAGTAAATAAAATTCGGAGAAGAAAGACAAATTAGATTTTGGTAAATATAGGCAGTAGCCAAAACCGTGAGAAAAAATGAAGTGTCCTGGATGTCAGGAGATGTGACAGCAGAGATAACAGGCAGAGGAGAGGAAGGGGAGCCACACAAAGACATCATTGACTTTAGAACTTCAGAGAAAATCTGTTCTAAAAATCTAACTAAGATTATGGCTTCTGAGAACAATGTTTGCCAGTTTTGTATTGATTTATAAAGTGGTTTCTTTTTATTGTTTTTTTCCCCCAAAGACTAAAATCTGTACAGGACTTGTAATGACAGCTCAAGGCCATTAAGCAAGACTCTCTTGCATTTTATTTTTGCTGACTCAAATGAACTGACATCAGGAGGCACAAGGAAGCACAAACCCTCACAAACTGCATGAACAGAGCTGTGCCTGGATGGGTGTTTGTGTGCACGAAAGCTCTACTGCTGCGGTGGCCTCCGGGAGAGAACTGAGAGCAACGGTGTGACTTGGTGGTGAGGAACTCAGATCTAAACTGCTTTGAGTGCATTTCATCAAAGTGATTAAACAGAGAGGGAAGGCTCTTAGATTTAGTTATTAAGAGCTTTAGGGAAGACAGTGGTTTTAGTAAGGCATCCACCAAAATATACTTTAGAAAGCTTCTATTTTACTGGTATACTTCTGTCGTCATTTGCCGTAGCATAAAGTTTGGTTTCTTTTAATATGACATATTTTTTGTTGTATCATAAGAGCTTTATGGCAGCTCAGACAATCATGTAAGTAATATCCAGCAGAGTTTAAATCAAACCTTGTTCAGGAAAAGTTTTAAGTTTGCCTAGCTGATATCCAAATGACAGTCTTCCTTTCAGCTGAATGGAGCCAGAAATAACAGAAAAGGGCAAACAAGGATTTCAATGCTGAATAACAACTTCCTCTTAATTATAGTCTGTGTTAGCCTTATAATAATCCTTAGTATGAATGTTGTTACCTTTTCTTATTTTATTCAGAATTTTGTTATATTGGTGTTCTTACTAAATCCTTAACTCTCAAGAGTCAGGGACTCATCTGGGGCTCTCAGATATTTGTGTTTGTTTTAAATTCACCTTTCAGAAATGCAGGAAAATCTGGAAAATAGAACTACCTTAGCGGTTAAAAAACCTCCTTGCCAATCACAAAATGTTGATATCTCTGATATCTCCCATAGCTCCCAAAAGCTCCAGAGAGCCCACACAACTCCTTCTTCATCCTTCCTTCCCCTGTCCCCAAACCCACTGACTCCTTGGTCATCCTTTCACCCCTGCTTCAGATGTCCAGCCCCTTCTCAGCTGCTGAGCCTGGCCTCCTAAAACCTTCCTTTTGACTTCAAGATTCCCTACCAGCTTTTCCTCTGCAACCTTTATGCAATGTTTATAGACTTCTTTTTAATCTCAGCCTAGTCCTATTCTGACAGCTCCCATAAGATAAATAAAATGTTATTTAATATAGAAATAGGGCAATAAAAGCTATTTTTGGCGCTAATATTTATTGAAGTCTCACTCTGGTCCACATGTAGTTGTCTACTAAGGGATTTAATGTGAAGTCAGGTATGGGGATGTATTTCACACATAACTATTTCACACTGACTTCCCTATGTAAACAAGTACTTAGGTCTTGCTGAGCCAAACATTTATTTACCTTACAAGCACATACAGGCACTAGTTGACTCTCATATTAATAGCGCAGCATGTGTATGTCAATATTGAAATGATCTGAGATCTTCAGGGTGAAACATATTTATGCCAAAGACAGCATTATGTTTTGGTATCCACACTCAGCATGGCTACAACTAAAACAACAGTAGTACTCAGTCACTGCTAGATTTCTCATAAGGATATGAAATAATTGTTGTCCTGGTTATAAAACTTTGCTTTTCTCTTTGAAAGATCCAGGACTAAATAACTTCTATAATTTTCATGTAAAATGTTTAATACCACATAATCTGTAGCTGGCTCAGCTTACCAAGAGCAGTAAAAAATAATCTTCAGGGCTTTATATGTGACGTTCACTCTTTTTTTTTTTTTTTTAAATTTTATTTAGATTTAGGTTTGTGTGATCTTCCATATGTAAAGTAACTTGTGCACTAGTAAACAAGGACTCTTCTAGAAATTATAAAAGTACTTCAAAGCAATTCTCAATGCACACACTGCTACTGCCAACCAGAAAGGCTAGATAACAGCCTGCTAGAGCTATGTCTTTATTATAAATATTTGCACCTTCTGGTTCACTGAATTCACTTGCTATATATGAAACATTTAACTGTTAATCCTCCATTATAGATTTGTCATTGGCTGTCTGAGCACTGCTTTCATAACTTGTATTTGTCTATGTGGAAATAATACCACAAGAAATACAGTAGTAGACATTGTGAGAAAGAACAGAAAAGAACTAATTAGCCCAACTTTTTGCTTAAGCATATTCAGCATATCTTTCAAGGGTGTCTAAATATTGTGGAATTAAAAATTGGAAATTTTCACTATAAGCCTACCTTCAACCTAATCCATGTAGTCTTCAAGGCACTCATTGAATGTGTCTGTCTACTAATGACTGGTACAGAGAGCCTCATTAATAGGTACTCATGTTCTAAGTATATTAGTACTCATTACTTGAATAGTCAGCTATTTGAAAATGTGTTTGTACAACTTAAAATATAATTTACATTGTTTGTGCAATGTAAAAATGTACTGTGCGTATCATCAGCATGGACTGGACAAATAGGAAATGCTGCAGAAAGGAAACATTTCCCACCTCGGGTTAGGAATAGGCCCAGCCATCTAGTTCCCACTGCACCTCCAGTGCTAGGGCTCAAGTATTCTTTCTGAATAGAAATCACAGAATGGTGAGGTTGGAAGGAACTTCTGGAAGTCATCTGGTCCAATCTGCCTGCTTAGGCAGGACCTCATAGAGCCAGCTGCCCAGGATTGTGTCCAGAATATATCCATGGACGGAGACTCCACAACCTCTTTGGGCAGCCTGGGTCAGTGCTCAGTCACTCGCACAATGAAAGTGTTTCCTGATGGTCAGAGGGAACCTCCTGTACTTCTGTTTGTGCCCATTGCCTCTGGTCCTGTCACTAGGCACAACTGACAAAAGCCTGTCTCCATCCTCTTTGCACCCTCCCTTTGGGTATTTACATACACTGATCAGATTCCCTCTGAGCCTTGTCTTCTCCAGGCTGCCCAGTTCCAGTTCTCAGCCTTTCCTCATAGGGAAGATGCTCCAGTCCCTTTATCATCTTCGTGACCCTTGGGTGGACTCTCCCCAGTGTGTCCGTGTCTCTCCTGTACCGAGGAGTGCCGAACTGGACACAGCACTCCAGGTGTGGCCTCACCCGTGCTGAGTAGAGGAGAGGGATCACCTCTCTTGATCTGCTGGCAATGCTTTGAATAATGAAACCTGGGATACTGTTCACCTTCTTTGCCCTAAGAGCACTCTGCTGGCTCATGTATGACCCAAGTTACAGCTGAGCTCTCACTACAGCCTGACTTAGGTCATTTTATTGTATTGATGTTATTTATTGACACTGCCCCTGTGGTGTTTACTCAGGCTGCAGTAAATTGTCTCCTTTTTTTTCCTTAAGGGTGTCTAGCCAATGGGTGCCAGCAAACAAGGCATGGAAACGTGACTGGGGTATAACTGATATTTGCTTAAGTTTGAAGAGGATTTGAACTGAGCTATAACATATCAACCATCCCTTGTGTCACAGGGAGTTTTCATCCAGGAATCAATGGCATTACCAGTATATCAGTGTTAGATACTTCAGTGCTCACTGAAGCAACAGAGAAAAGATCATTTCAAGAGAGGCTATTTGGAGGAATAGCTGAGTTTCATTACATGAATAGCAGCATTTATGAGAGTGCTACCATGTAATTATATAGATAAATTTAGCTTATTCAGGTAAGAGACAAGCCCTGTGTGCCCAGCATAGTCTGTAAGGATATCTGGGCTGAAATAAAGAGGAATGCAGGGATCGTGTGGTACTATACACAGCTTGTGTTTTCAAAATCTGCAGCTCAGAGGTCCAGCTGTACCTTGGGCTGCATCACAAGAAGTGACCTCACCACAATACACAGGTTGAGTCAGGGAGGCAATTCTGCTCTCTGCTGTCTGGAGTACTGTGAACAGCCCTGGCCCCCAAATAAGGAGTCCAGAAGACTCCTTAAGAAGAGGGGTATGAAGATGCTCAGAGATTGGAACACCTCTCCTATAAAGACAGGCTGAGAGAGTTGGGGTTGTTCAGCTGGAGAAGAGAAGGCTCTGGGGAAACCTTATAGCGCCTTCCAGTTGCTAAAGGGAGCTGCAATAGAGCGCTGGAGAAGGACTTTTTACAAGGGCATGTAGAGATAAGACAAGGCAGACTGGCTTTAAACTGGAAGAGGGCAGGTTTAGATGAGATAGCAGGAGGAAATTCTTTACTGTGAGCATGGTGGGACACTGGAACCGGTGGCCCAGGGAAGTTGTGGATGCCCCATCCCTGGAAGTGTTCAAGGCCAGATTGGATGGGACTTTGAGCAACCTGGTCTAGTGGAAGGTATCCCTGCTTATGCAGGGGAATTGAAACTAGATGATCTTTAAGGTCCCTTCCAGCCCAAACCATTTAATGATTCTGTGATTTCTCTGTGCAATATCTCATTTCTTTCCAGCCTTAGTTGTTATGTGTTATCCACTGATGTTGCAAGCATGGTTGTATCTGTTTGGTTTTTTGTGAAAAATAATACAACTACATTCCGGAAAATGCGTTTTCCTCTTTGTAACAAATTGCTCTACCTTTCCTAATGGACAGAAATAGGTTTTATGTAAGTTTCTAGCTCTGAGCTCATCCTGTGTATGCTAATTTAAGTTCATGAACATCCAGAGAAAGGGAAATGGGATCTCAAAAAAAAGAGAGCTATCTTATTTGCCACATGGCCAACCTCCTTTCTTTAGGAACAAGTTGCCTCACAGTTGACATGCCATGAGTTTACAATATTGAAATCTTTGTTTATGACAAGCAGGAGTAAGATCACATGATCTGTATTTGTTCATTTAGTCTTCTCTGTGAACTGAATAGCCTTTTTGTACTTAGTTTTCTTATGAGATAGAACAAATCCTTCAGATTCTCAGGATACAATGATAAAGTTGCAGTGCCTACGCAGTATTTAGCAACTCTCAGAAAATGTACTTGAAAACAGCAAAACTAAAGTGAAATATATTGTAATCAATTGGAGTATCTCTAAAAATTAACTGTAAAATCAGTTTTAACACTTCTGGGGTACCAGAATTTCATAAAGTTCATAAAAGAAACAACCTGTAGCTTGTGATGTAGCTACTCTGGTCAAATACTAAAATGACAAGATAAACAACGGTACTGCTTTCTAAAAATCAGTCTATAACACATCGCATTTTTATTGGAAGATTTTATTTAAAAATAGATATTACAAATAAATCCTGAAACTTTAAGACACGTCGGTGAGAGATTAAATTTGTAGGCATACAAACTTCAGTCTTACAGCCCAGCTGAAGCTCTGGGAGCGTTTGGGAGCAGATCGTGGGAAATCCGCGAGGCAGTGGGGCAGAGGCTTTGCTTTGCACAGCTGTGTAAAGAGTTGCCATAATAGCTGTCTGGAGCAGCAATCTCCGTGCTGGAGGAAACATGAGGAGCGCCTGTTCTCCCTCCCTCAGGACGCGTAATGCTCAGCAGAGACCGGGAAGGGAGGAGTGACTGCTGTGCCCTTGTGTTCTGCCTCCGCTGGCCTGAAGGAAAGCAAGCTGAGAGACGCTCTTAGGGAAGATGCAAACCACCCCAGTGAGAAAGCCCCCAGGGAGAGTACCCTGCCCTCGGCAGAATGTCCCCAGTGCTATCCTTGCCATGCTCCGCACGGGGCGGGGCGGGAGCCACCGTGCCCAGTCTCAGCCCTCACTGCCACGATTTCCAACCCAGAGTTCACCGTTCCTGTGCAGTTTGCTAGAGCATTTTTAAAAACTATTTTGTATTAAAACCAGTAGATGGGTGCATTTGCTGTTGCTTTGTGGTTGGTTGGTTTGTTTTGCTTTTAAAATTCGCTTTAAATACTCCAGCAGCGGCAGGGGCCCCGGCCGGAGGTCACGCGTGGCAGCGGGGCCGCGGGGGACCCTGCGA
>VWZT01013843.1:73796-170744 GCA_013397055.1 Pachycephala philippinensis | reverse complement strand
CTGTGCGCCCTCCCCCGGCCCCCACCGGCCGCCGCGGACCCCGCAGCCCGGAGAAGCGAAGGCAGCCCCGCGGCTGGGGTGCTTTTGTTACTGGCAGGGGCAGGGGCTGCTCTGGCCTCATTGTGCTGCCCCCTCCGTTCCTCCCTCCGTCCCTCGGCGCCGCCGGAGCTGTTGCATTGCGTCCTTTTCCCCCGGTTTCCCCTCTCCTCACCGTGCCCGCTGCAGGGCCCGACGCGGCGGTGAGAGGCGGGTGGGGGCACTGGCGGCCGCAGGCCGTGCGTGGCCGCCGGGCTGGGGTTCGCCCCCCGGGCTGACGGCGCGGCTCAGCCGCGGCCCCGGGACGTTTCCGGGCCTCCGCCGGGCCTTTTGTTCGGCGCGGTGGCTCCCGCCGGCCGGGCGGGGTCTGTCACCGCTGCCCCTGGGCAGCCGGGCAGAGACGCTCCCCGGCCGGCCAGGGTCGTCCTCCCCGTCCGCCCTCACCCGGGCGGGCGCAGAAGCGCAGCGAGCCAGTGCCCGGGGGCACCTGGAGCAGCTCCTGATGCTCCTGTGCCGGGCTGCGGGTCCTGCCCTGGGCTGCGCAGCCCCGATCCTCACCTGTGCCGTGGTGTGGCAGCCCCTCGGCCGGCGAGGTGCACCTGCCCTCCAGCCCTTCCCCGTGTGAAAACTCGGCAGGGAGGGGGGAAACGCCGCCGTGCCCCCCTCGCCCTCGGCCTTGCGTTTGGTGGCAGGAGGGCAGCCCCTCCGTGGGGCTCCGACAGGGATCCTGTGGCGGCACCGCGCCTGCCGGGACCACGGGTATGTCAGGATGCGGAAAACTTGTGTACATAGGGGTACGAGAGGTGTTAGAAGGAAATGCATCCTCCCCTGTGGTCAGTGTTGGCACTGTGGCACGTATTGTCAAATGGCTAAATGTGTCATCTGGGATGAGCGATCATACACCGGCTGAGCCTTCATGGCAGCGGGCTGGCAGCATTCTTCCCACGGCGATGGGGTGGACATGCACCATGTGAAGGGTGCGCTTATGTCGTGTTTCCTCAAAGCTTTTCTCATCTCACACCGGTTGTAACAATCGGTAAGCAATGCCTGCCGCAAGAAGTAAAACGTTAAAAGTAACCTTTTTGGGCTATTTCTGTCATGGTTGTATTCAAGTACACCAAGTAGAATCTGCGTGGGCCTGTTTTCACACACAGAGTAGTCAAAAGGCAAAGGTGTCTTGTAGAAAACCTACCATGCTAGGCAATCTAACATCAAATGTAATATCAGATTTTGCGTTTTTTAAAGGATAAAACAATAGCAGTTCTGGAATAAGAACCACTAACTGCAACTCAAAGGCCACTGAACTTAGGATATACTGAGTTTATTGATAAGCGTGCCAGAAAACCAGAGTCATGTTTGGCCCATGAAGCTAGCACTTCAGATACCAAGGTAATATAAAAATCTACTGTGATTTTTGTATCATATGGAAAATCTCCTTCATGTATGTGATCAAAGTGGTGAGGTGTTGGCAAAACTAGTGCCTTTCAACTGCCCTGTTGATCTTGTCTTCTATTGTCAAGCTCAATTCAGATGGCATGGAAAGGCTTGTCTCCATAGCTGCTACATCCACATCAAGACTGATGGCTGATTATTTGAGTAATAGCAACTATGTCAGTGAGTAGAGAACATTTTTATCGAAATAGAAATGTCTAATTTTATCTTCCACTTAAGAACATACGAGTTTTCATAGTATCATTTTCCAAAGCCTGATTACAAGCCCAGTCTTTAGTCTTCGGACATGTACGTTGGTACAAGGGCATACGTAGAGCTGATCTCATATCAAAGTGTATTCTGCTTCCTAGTTACCTTTGAAAGTTTTGTGATGCCAGCTTGAATAAGTTCCTGAACATCAGGTGTGATGATTTTGTGGGGAAAAGAGTTTTTGTATCAGGTACATTCACAGTTTGTATACACACAGCACAGTAAGTGCTAAATGGTTGTAAAACCTAAACTAGCTGCTTTTCCATCCTGCCCTTTTAGCACCATGGTCATAGTTGTTGGTACCAGTAAAGAGCCATTGCCAAAGTTCAGGGATGTTTGCAGATGACTGTCCTTGCCTTTGTGGCTGGGAATAGACTAGTTAAAAACCAAGGGCTTGAAATAAAGGTAGAGGTTAGAAAGCCAGAGTATGCTATTAGGGAATAATTTCTTCAGCTGCAGTATTTATTGTAGGACAGGTTACATGAGACTAGGGTGGAGAACCCTCCTTGTGGTGGGACAGATCAGATGAGACTTGGTTAAGATATTCTATGTCTGTGTTAACAAACCAAATAAATAGGTCTTGGATTTGGAGCCTTTTGAAGGTGGGATTTGTAGTCAGTGTTCTGATTAAGGAAGGGATGAGGAGGGATGCTTTGCATCAAGCATTTCTCTCCTTCATTGCTCTCAGACATATGTTCAGACAGTCCCAGCTTCGAATTCTCCTCAGCCAGACTGATTACGTAATTTGTGAATATGAAAAGTACTGGTAATTAAGCTCTGCACTTAGCACCATATTTAGAAAATAGAATGACTTTTTAATGCAGATCTCTTGTGGCCTCTGAAGGTCACAGAGGTATCTTCTAAGTTTCAGTAACTTGTTTTCTTTAATAGGGTAAAATTCTCACAGATGAGTTGTTCATTTTTGTCAGTGTTGGTGCTTAGAACCCCAGCAGTGAGGCTGTTAGATGCCCATGAAGGTTCACTTTAGAACCTTTACCTCTCTAATTTCTCTCAGGTGTCTAAACCTGACAGGTATTTCAGATGAGGACTAAATTATGGTTTTGTGGGGCTTTTGTTTGGTTTTGGTTTTGTTTGGGTTTTTTAATTGTTCTAACAGGTATTCCAGAACTTAAATTTGTATTAATGCTGAAACGAATGTGTGAAAATTTTAAAACAAACAAACAAAAAAGCCCCCAAACTAACCCTTAAGCTGAATTCCTATTAGCATTGGTGATTTGTTTGGTGAGTACACAAAATACACAGTCCATGTTTTTCACATGAATGGGTCCTGTGTAAAACCTAACAACAGACCCCTGGCAAATAGGAATTTAAGAGTTATATAAAGAGGTAACATGAACCCAGGGAAAATGTAAGCATAATCAGTATAATTTGGGAAGGAATTAAATTTCTTTATCTTCCGTAAACTTTGCTTCTCAGTAGAAGATGAGGATCATTCATTTGTAGCTGCTAGGGAGGTCTTTTAAGAGAAATCCTAGAAAATTCTGTTGTAGTGCCGAAATCTGGTGTTACATCTGTCTGCTGCAGTGTGTATTGGTTTTAACTTGTATTTCAGTTGGTCTTCCTATCTTATTAGTTGTTCAAAATTAAGAAGTAATGAATAATAAAATAACAGTTGAGTAATAAATAGCACCCAATTCAAATACTAGCCTACTAGTAGACGAATATGCACAGGATATGCCATCTTCACAATCCCAGAATGAGATTAGGTAGATAATTATTTTCCAGTATGATGGTGAATAAAAATTCAGATGTTGCTGCTTAGTCGGAATGTGCAGCGTTTTTTCCCCTCTATGTGCATGGAGGACAGGAGGGTTGATGCTTGAGTTGATGCTGTTTGGAATTGCCTGCAAGCAGCCATTTCATTACTTTGTGGAAGCTAACTTCGCAACCATTTCAGATGGACATTCTGCAAAGTCTGCTTTTCTGGACAGCACAGTAACAGCTCTGAGAAAACCCTCCAGTTCTGGGGGTTGTTTTTGTTTGTTTTTAGACTCGTTATCCCAAGCTTGCAGTTTTAACAATGATGATAAAGTTTAGATGATGCAGAAATAGTCTTTATAGTCTTTCTCGCTTTCCTCTTGTACTGCCGTACTGCCTCTTCTCATTCAGCTGCAAATTACTAATGACGGTCAAATCCAAAGGTTTATTTCATTGAGACCACAAATGGACTCCTCAGAGTAGAAGCTAAATTGCTCTAAAGCAGTACAAAAAATGTTGCTGTATTTTAGTGGAGGAGCCAGTTGTTCACTCAGTACTAGATAGTGTTGTAAAATGTTAATGAAGATGAGGTATTTGTTGATTTTATCGATAATCAGATCCAGGTAAGCACTAGGTTTTGGTTGGGTCTTTTTCATACTTGTCTTGAACTACTAAAGCCTGCAAATGCCTAGTAACTGATTTCTCTCAGTCAGATGAACAAGTTACCTAGGTGATCGGAGGATTTAAAACTGCAGTCTTTTTCTCCTAAGCATTTGTGTTCACCCTTTTGGCATCTAATACCTTGCACTAAGTGGTTCAACTTACCTTTAATAACTCGTGTATGCACTTGTGAAGTGACAAATTCATATGCTGGTTTTCCCTGCTGTCCCACTTGGGTCTTGTGTCTTTTTTGCCCACTTGTATCTTCAGATAGTGTTAATTGCCATGTGTTTCTCCCTCTCTCCTCATTTNTTTTTTTTTTTTTTGAAACACCACACTGATGCCTTTTCCTGCATGGGAGTAAAACTGGGTTCATGAAGCTTTTAGGGATGGCTGTGTTAACTTTTGGCTAAATGAATGGTTTCAAATAGTTTCTGGTAGCGATGAAATGCAATTTTACAGTTTTTAATTGTAATAGTTAACAGAAGCTTGGCTATATATATTTCTGTGCTGGGGAAGAAGAAGAATTGTGCATTTAGATTTTTTTGAAAATACAGGAAATCTCAGTAGTTCTGGTAGATGGAGGAGCAGAAGTGTCACTCTGCTTCCTGTTTGTACAAACTTCAGATTAGTTTTTTACTCTTGTCTCCTGTGAGCAAAGCCAGTCTTGGGGCAGGAAGAAAACCAAGAAGAAAATGCATGCCAAGGAAACGCAGTGCGTAGGTCATGTCATTATAGGAATGTGCTGTACCTGGCAGGTTGGAGGTTCAGCTTCACTGGCATTTCTTAACAGCCCTGCTTGAAGTCTGGCCATTTTATAGCAGTGTGGTTGGGAGTGATGCTTCTGTTCCACATCTCAGATTCCAGTACATTGGATCAATACAGTTGTTGCGAACCTTAACCTTATAATTTAGGGAGAGTTCTTCTTCCAGTCAGCCAAAGGCAAACTAAGTAATCTCTCAAAAATACCTGCAACTTGAAATCAAAACAGTGCACTCTCAGTGTTTCTGTTGGCTTATACAGTCATTACCTTATGCAAGCTGCATTTTTGGTTGGATCAATTTTCCTTTGCTCCAGTATATATGTCTGTTCTGCCTTTAGATACATAGAAAGGCAACTTCTGAAAAACCTGTGCTGTTGGTATTCTGCTTCTCCCACAGGTCCCAATGGTTTTACCATATACATGCCAGGGAGCGCAAATAAGAGGGGCAAGAAGTCTGTGTAAATCGTTGTATTTACTAGAAAAAAATCAGTTTAATAATACTAATATAATACATGTTAACAATATACACGAAAACATTTTGTTTTAGGAAGTGCCAGAGAACTGAGTGCTTTTTTTTTTCTTCAGAAATTCCAGAAACGTTATCCTGAAAGCTGGTTTACATTAAGCTTTCAGTTAATGTAATATCTGGCTTGCTGTGCATGGGTAATAAGCATTATACACATGCTTTTTACGAATAACGTCTTTAGTTTTATTAGAAACTGGAAAATATGTATGTATTTTTTAATACAGAACCATAAGAATGTGAAAATACTATAATTTCTTGTTGCTTTTTCGAAGGGCATTGAATCTTCCACTTCAAAATACTAAGACAAAATCACAGTTGACATAATGGCATGTCTGAGCCCTTGAAAGGAATATTTTTGTTTCAACGTAGAGCAACATTTTCATTTCTGTAAAATGCTGATGTTCTGATTCAGATATACCCATGCCACTCTTGCTAGCTTGAAGAGCAATAGATCTTGAGAAAAACTGAAGGAAAAATTCATTTATGTACAGTATATTCTCTAAATTTTACTCCCTGTTTCTTGGTGGGTCATCACTAGCTGCTTGGGGGATTGGGTGTATTTAAACAGAGCTGCTGTTGATATAAAAGTAAGTTTTGAGTAGAAGCAGTTTATGCAGGCAGGGCACAAAAGTCCCTGGCAATCCAACACTGAAGCTATGTTTTGCTTGTTGTTACTCTTAGTTTTTGCAGTTCTGTGAGCTGTCACTGCCTGTGCCATTCTGTGGAGACATCCTAGGGAGTGAATTCCTGCCTTTGTTCTTTATCAGTACACCTCATGCATTGGCAGGTGAAGCCTCCCTGTCGCTGTGAGTGGGAACCTGCACTATGGCAAACTGCTGCTGCCATTGGTGCTTTTCAGATGGAGAGGCAAGACACGTAACAGCATAGAGGACACCACACAGGCCTTGCTGGAGCTGGAGTGACTTGTAGGGGACAACCTCAGCCTCTCTGCCCTGTGGGAACCAGGCTTTGAGAGACACAGTGGCAACTGAAGTTAGCAGAGAGGAAATGGAGCACGGGGGGGAAGCCAAGGGGAAGGAAGTAGCAGCATCCTTTCAACTTGGGGACAACAAAGAAGCTGAATCCAGTGAGGTGCATAATGCTTCCAGTTTAGTTGTTTAGCAGGAGTGCTGAGAGCTGCTGTACTGTGTGGTAGGTATAATACAATAACAGTGCATAACAGTAAAGGGGAGCTCACCTTGACAGTCCATAAATGCTGAGATAAATAAGAGGTAGAGGCATAAAGTACTCCTGCTTTGTTAAAGAAAATAGCTCTTTCTTCTTCCTGCAGCAATTAACAGAAGTGATAGTGATATTGGGTGCTTTCTCTTGTTTCATCCCACCTTTGTGATTGTCGTTACTGAAACATGGTGTCTTTCATCCTTTATAAACAAAGGTGTATACACAGCAGCAACTATTTCTCAAGTGATTTTGTGAGACTTGCTAAGGAAACAGCACCAAATTAAGTTAAAAGCTGCATTTGTACTAGTGCTGTGAGGAAATGAATGTATCAGTGGTTTTGTCCAGCCCTCTTGCTCTTCACCATACTGTGAAAAGTTGTGCAAGGTGAAAGGTTAAGATCCAAACATCTCATATCTCAGTCTGTACATATCAAGTACTCCTCCTGTGAGGGATGTGCAGTTTGCATCCAGGGTAGGAGGCATCTCATCTGACTTGGGTGTCTGCAGTCTTCAAGTGTCTGCATTGTAGTGAGTCACCCACAGTCCTTTTACAGAGAAGAAGATCTAATCTTCTCAGCTAATGGAGCCGAGTATCATTCCTGTCACCTGGAGTAAGCACATTTGGTCTGATGAATCGTGCTGTGTGAACCTCCACTGACAAGCATGGCAGCATACACAGCACCATTTGTATTCCCATTTAGTCAGATGAATCCTCCCTCAGTGTTGCCTCCCTCAATGTTGCCCTCTGGCTTGGCCTTGAGCTACTGAATAATATATACAGTGTAGTAAACTATGTGAAGGAACACACACTTGGATTACCTGGCTGGGTTATGTGCTTTTCAAGACTCAAACAAGAGTTATTGTCTATTTACATTTCTAAACCATTTGTCTTTGTAGCATTATGCTTATGAGCCTAAGTGTTTCACTCCCAGGAGTAGACAAACAAAAAGAAAGGTTTAGAAACAAGTAAGGAGGCTTGTAGAGTTGTTTGGACTTGCCTGTATGTTTTACCATGTTTTTAATTAGTTTTGTATTCCCAAGGCTTGATTTATTCTGGATTAAACTGCATCGTTGCTCTCATCTTTGTCTGTTTTCTCATACTGGCATTTGTGTAGCAATGTGGTAAACCAGATCAAGGAAGTTATCCAGCTGAAAATGCCTGTATGCATCAGCTCAGTCTTCACCTAGATAATTTCCCTGACTGGATTAATCAGAAATTACACAAATGCTATTGCTGGTGCAGCAGAAAGGGCTGGGAGGAGCTGTAAGGGAAAACAAGGACTTTGTGTCAGCAGTGCCAGTTGATGCAGGATTACATTTTTTTGTAGAACTAAAGCATAAGACATAAGGCCGAGCATTTAGAAAGGTAACTGTTTTAAAAGTTACTACTTAAAGTAAACTGCTCTTGTCTGGAAATATGATACCACCCCATTGCTCAAAGTAAAAGCATAAAGAATTTCTTGAAAAACCTATTTGCTTACAGTGGACAAAAAACTGCGTTATACAGTTAATACTGGCAGACCTGGACCTGGGTGCTGGCAGATGATTTAAGGCACTTTCAGCTGCAACTGTCTCTGTCAGAACAGGTTTTTGTCCCTGCCAAGGATTTCCAGTTTGTACCCTGCACGGAAGTTTAAACACTTTCATCCCTGGTTTCTACTCAAGTGTAGTGCTCACGAGTGTTTCTCCCAGCTGTAGGGCAGCAGGTGAGTTAGTACCTGAGTCTCTTCTCTGGATGTTCTAAACGGCTTGAGAGGAAATAATATATTTTTAGTTCATTTGAATGCTAAAGAAATGTGGGGGCAGTATTGGCACTTACCATAGTCTTCTGCTAGAGTAACTTTGGCCAGCAAGTCATCAGTTTTAGGATTTGACATTGTTGGTGATGCCTGGTAGTGTCTGGTTGCTCCTCTCTGATCTGTCAGCTGGAGTGATTGCCACCTCCCTTCAGTTAATTGCCTTATTTTCCTTAGCTACTGCACTTCTGCCTTGATGTCTCCAACATTAGAGTGTCTGCTGGGAGGTAAGAACTTTTCACTCTTTATCCTACGCTTCCTCCTTCTGTCCAATGCTGGCCCTCTCATATCTTGAAAGGCTTGGTTTATGTTTGCTGATGACAGGCAGGAAAGTGTGCTAGGGAGTGTTCATGGCCTTTTCTTGTTTCTGTTTGAGTTGGGCAAGTGTTGCTAGGGCAGTAAATGGATCCAGGAGCTCTGGAGACAGGACTGATGGTTTGCAGGGGGTGAGGTGGACAAGGGCAGGAGCACACTGCTGGGCAGGAGGGGATAAACTTGTCTGGGCTTTCCATTGTGTTTGCAGAATGGGAGTCATCAGCTCAAGATGGGAGCTTTCTTTACTTCCCTCTGTGTAGTGCTCCTGGCAAGTTCTGAAACCTGCTGAGCAGCATGCTGACCTGGACAAATATTACAGTAGTTAAAAAGGCTACTTGGGGTAATAACATTGGCAGACACAGTGAAGCACAGCGATATACTTGCTCTTTTAGCTTTACTGCTAGTACCCAGAATATTCTTGGAATATTCACAGATGATTTCAGCATTTGAAGTCCTGGAAAATAACTTAAGCTTGGGCTCGTCTCTAGGTTCATGATGTATGATTTACAGGACCCAGAAACACAAATTTTGAAATGAGAGCTGTATTTTTGTTGTTTTGTGGTGTACCTGTGTGTGGGGACAGTTACATTTTCCCTACTACAAAAACCTTAATTTGAAGACACTAATTTTCTTCAAAAGTTAACTATCCTATAAGAACAAAGGGATTTTTCCTTCATTCTTTAGTATACTGACAGTTGAAACTTTTTAGAGGGAACTATGGCATTAGACTTAGTTAATGTCAATATTGTTGTTAGCATGTTACATGAAAATTAAATAGACAGTTGCTTCAAGCAGCCTGAAGCAGTAGGAGCTAGAACTTAAAATGGGATGAATTCCAAGTTTGCTTATTGCTGTAAGCTATTGAGCTATAACTGCAGTGGGCTTTGGAATATTAAATTAGTAAAAGTACTTTAAAAATTGGTTGTTGAAGGAAGAGAATCTGACATAGTAAAGTTCTTGTTGAAAACCATTAGTTTTTCCAGACATTTTATAGGGCCTTCCTTCTTCAGGTCAGATCAGATATGAATACTTACCTGCTCTACGAAGCTTTACCTCAGCAAAAACTACTTGCCTTTCTTTAGCTATGTTCAAAGTCTTGGTGAAGATGTTGTTTTAATTAGTAATTTTACCTGTATGTAATCTTCCAGTGAATTGGGGATGGAGGGGGTGTTTCATTTGTTTGAGGTTTTTTAAGGCCCGGTTTACTATTGCTGCTTAAAGAGTGAACCCTCTCAGCAGATATTGTCATTAGAAAGGGGGTAAAATTAGTGCCATGTCACAAACTGACTTTCTATGCACAGAAAAACAGCCGTGAGTTTTGAGGGGTGAGTGACTAGGTAGACAGAGTAGAGCAGTTTTTGTGGTGGGCTCCTAGAAAGGTAATGGTTATTCCCATGTGCAAGTTAATGCATGCTTTAAAGCGTACCTTCATTTTTCTGTGGTGAAAAAAAAAATTTTTAAAAAAGTATATAAGCTCTCAAGATCGAACTCATAACTTAATGATAGACCTGGAGGTTCCTTCAGAGCAGTAGAGAATCTTTGCTTACCAGAGATGATTGCACATAAACAAAGATGCTTTTTAATATCTGATGCATTCAAGGATCAAGTCTTGCAGCAGTTAGCTGCTCGGAGTGATCAAGTGTCATGTTCCCTTACCCCTAGCCTAATTGCATGGGAAAAAATATTAAAGCTTAAATTCTTATGTCCAAGCTCTCTCAGGTGTTTCTTCAGTCCAGGTACTTTGTGTGCCTGTGCCTGTGGTGTTGGCAGCATTTCTAAGAAGGAATATATTGAATGGGGGGAAAAGTAAATGTACAGCCCTGTTTCCTCACCTTGATGCTGACATGGGGCAGAAGGTCTCATGGCCTCACTGTTCCTTCATGCCATTCTGTCTGCTGCTGTACAGGTGAACAGTTAGTAAGGATATACTCAAAACAGTCCATCCTGACAGAGCCTTGGTGCATCTAGGGGCTGGCTATAAACAAATGGTATCTGACAGTATTGGGTTTCAGGTCATTGCTTACTTTCTGCTGTGTCTTTGTGGGGACAGTAAAATGCAGCCTTCATTACGCCAAATGTTAAAATTCAGAAGAGCTTTCAACAGCCCAAAGGCTTTGAAGGCGATGGGTATGTTTGCCAAAAGGAACAGCACTTTCTCTTGCTGAGCTTAATCTTTTAAGTTATTCTTACAGCTTCTTGAGTGTATAATAAAAGTAATAGAAGTTCAAATTAATAAAAGAGAGTATCTTCCTTGGAAAAGAAAGGCTTGTTGCTTGTTTTCTAGTCACAGGATGAGGAAGGGATGTCTGATGTGCATAAAATAAGGTCAGGAGTAAAGAGAAAGTGCAGTGACCATGATGATACGCTGTCTAGGTCAGGGCTGGGAAGCAAATCAAGTCCACACAAGTTTGTTCTTAATTCATGCCGTTTTTAACTTCAGTGGTTAGGGAACTTTTAGTGAATTAAGTCATACTTAGTAATGAAGTTTCTGCTTGGACCGTTGTGAAATAATGTTCAGATTTATTCCCACTCTTCTTGCAGTTCCATGCTTTTCTTTGTCACACCTGCAGGAGTGTAAAGGGTAAAGCCAGCAAGTTGCCTAGCAGTGGGCAGCACAATGGTGTGTCAGCAGTCTGGGCTTGCTTTCAGCCTCCTGGGAAGGCAGAGAGCTTCCACCTGCTACACTGATGTTCAGATCTGAGGGGGATTTTTTTATGTACACAGCAACTTGTCCCCGAAATGAATGGCAAGCTTTGTTTCTGAATATATGTTTGTGAAGAAACTAAGAAGATTTAAAAAAGGAGGGCAAAAAGAAAGAACATAAAGGTGATAGGAAAGCATGTTAAAGTTCCTGTATAGAAAATGAAGTTTGAATGGATTCCAGCTATGAGTACTAAGATCCTTCCTCCTTTTCTTCTTGCACTTTCCCTCACCTTCCCTTTCCTACTGAGTTGAGCTTAATTTTTAACTTTATTTCATTTTGACAGAAGATAACCTATATTTTAAAACGTAGTCTTGTAAACAAATTTTTATTTCAAACATACTCACAAAACTTGATGTCGCGGGTAACATCAGAATCTCATTTCATGCTCTGAAGCAGCAGGAGGATAAAACACCTCAAATTCAAGGTGCTTTTAAAAAGTCAGTACTTGTCTGTAGTTACAACACAGAAAATACCACAGAAAGCAATTATTTTAAATTCAGAGAGTGAGACAACACTGATAAATGTTGATTTCAGAAGTTTTGCTGCTAACCAATTGCATTTGTCAATGTTCTCCATGCTTATAGTATAGTATTTGGTTTAACATTTTTGTTACTTTAAACCCAAACTGAGGACCTGTGATGTTTATGAGGTAGCTGTGTATTCACTGGACTTTGCCTGAGGGTGAAATAAAAAACTGTGTGTTTTATGCCACCTTAGTAAAAGTAGGGAAAAAGAAAAGAACTTAATTGTAAGTCCATTGATCCCTTTTCTTGTCATGAATTATTCACATATTAGTGTGATTGGTTTTGTTAGGGGGGTTTTTTAAGCCTTGTGAAGAGGAAAACAAATACAAGCATAATGATTAGTATCGCTATAATACCTAGTTATCTTTCACACCTTAGTTTGTCTCAGTTTGTCTTGATTACCAGGTTTTTGAGACAAAAACTGTGAGTTGGCAGGATTAGTTTCTCCGAGTGATTCTTGAAAAACTTTGTATTTGTTTGTTGGAATCCTGCCTTCTTATTTCTGCTAAGAAGCTGGGATGGCTGCAGTTGGTTGGAGACCTCAGCATTCATGCACACATGTGCAGATGTGCACACATGCTTGTCTTGTAAGGCCATATGGAATGAATCAAAGCTTACCTCACAGCAGTAAAACTATAATGCATTTTCCACCATTTTCAGTTACATGTTCATGGCATGATATTCTGTACTTCGAACAACTTACAGTGATTGTCCTTTGTAAATGGTCATTATTCTGTGAAATTAATGTGTTCTCCAGGATACTTAGCTTCAATTTTGTCCTGGGATTGCTGCGGATATTTCAATAACACCAGAAGTTGTGTCGCCTTTTCTGCTCACTGGCTTTGTTCAAAGCAGCTTTGGCTTGCAGATGCATACAGATGTGTTTGTTCTTTCTTGTTCATGGCAGTAGATTTGCAACAAACCCTTGCCAGCAGATAGAAAGCATGTGAACTAATTGAGTGTATGAGTATGTGTACTTCCTTGTTCAGGATTTTTAAACAATCTGAGACCTCTAATTAAACACTACCGGCTTCTGGTTGGTTTATTTTCCCTGCAGTTTGCATAGTATCTCATACTGTTATTGGGAGTTCTTAAAAATTTCTGACTTTGTCAGAAAAAGTGGATTTTAATATTAGACTTTTAGATCTTTTATGTAAAACTATAGCACTTAGAATTTTTTCTCTCATTCTAGTAGCTCAAGACAATTCAGCCTTTAGGCTGTGATAGTGCCTTTGATACTATTAAAAATTATCCTTTCTAGACTCACAAATACACTTAGCATTAAAATGGAGAGCTGACCTACTGTTTATATTTTTTTCTGTATTAAGGTAAAGAGAGTGGTTAAGATACCCTAAAAATTGACCGGATGCTAAATCGGATATCTTAGTCTGTAAATGACATTACTGAAAATCAGTACTGGTAAATTTTTCTCTTTGGTAGTGATAGTAGGTCCTTGGGTTCTAACTGTTCCTGTATACTTGTGTGGAATGGATATGCTGTCATTTTTTCTCTATCAGGAATATAAAACAACAAAAAAAGTATGCATATTTAGGTAACATGATGTGTCTTGTACATTGATTTTTTTTTTTTAATGGTTTGTAAACACTCCAAGCCATCCCTTCAGAATATGTCTGGTAGTTGAATCTTCTGTCATACTTGTAATTTTTGACAACACAACTTCATTTGCCAGCAGTTCCGGTGTAGATAATCACCTTGGTGGAGTGGCCAGTAGTTTCTTCATGTAGTCATGATGACCTTGACTTTCAGAGGAGATGAACATGACTTCCTCAGTGTGCTGCTGTGGTTGTCTTAGAGCAAGCAGCATGCTTAGGCCAAAGTACAAAGGAGCTAGATAGTTAATCAGGGAGTTTTTCTAAGAGTTGCTTAGTTATTACCTGATTCTTTTTTCTGGAAGCTGTCCAGACACATCCTTGTGTTGATTCTGGAGACATTTTATGCATTGGCAGATTCACTTGAACTTGCCTCTGACCTGTGTTTCCAACTGTGCATTGCAGAAGTTCTGTTATCTGGATGTTTACTCAAAGAGTTGTAGAACCATTTAGGTTGAAAAAGACCTTTAAGATCATCTAGTACAACAGTCCATCACTAAACCGTGCAAAGTCCATCACTAAACTGTGTCCTTAAGTGCCACATCTACATCTCATAAAGGAGTTAGTTGGGTCCCTGCTAGTAACTCTTAAGTCCCTGACAACTTGGCAGTGTTTCAATTTGTCATTCCAGTTGTTTGAAATAAGCTGCATTTTAGCTTCTGAAGGACTCTGATCCATATGTCTTGTTCCTTTCCCAGATTCTTAATCCCCATCAGAAGATACTAAGGATTTGGTTGCTCAGTAGTTCAGAGAGATGCTCAATGTGTAGGTGGAATGAGGCATTTTGATGGCCTTCACTACCACAGAGGGATGTGCGGAGATGAGGCTGTAGTGAGCACTGTTTCTTTGTTGTTCATACTTGAGGGAAGCTTGGTTAGCTTGACAGCCGTGGCAGTATCTCATGGCTACCAACTGCTGTCGTGTTGGCCAGTCCTTTGTGTTCTTGACATGTTGCATCCAGACTTAGAAGGTCTGTTGTGTTGGCTTTCTGTCAACTGAGAATCCTAAACTGCAGCTTCTTCAGCATGGACTGGTATGGCTGAATGTACAGCAATGGGCAGGCTGTGCTCCTGTTCTTCACCCTCATCCACGCCCCACTGCTGCTGCTCTTTGGATAAAGCATCCAGATTGTATGGATCTGTGCAATAATTGAAAAGATGATTCTTACGAACGTTTTGTGAACTCATTGGGGAAAATGAAAAAAACGTTCATCTTATTGGCTCCTGTTCAGAAGAATGGTGCTGCCGTGCATTTTTTGCCTTGCTGCATGAGCTTGGAACAAATGTCTCATTGTTTTGCTCTCAGTACTTGCAGATGCTGGGCTTGCACTGCTTACCACTGTTGTAGCTTCTTGCTTGGCTGTTAGATACCTGGAGATAGCAGTAGTGCATGAAGGCCCCAGCTTGTGACTGGGGTTCTGCTGGGCTGTAATCTGTCAAGGTGTTGTGGCTTCTAATGTTTTCCATTGCCAGGGAGCTAAATAGTAAAAGTTCTGCTTTGTGACCACTTCTAATGTTGTGAGGTGTGCAACAGAGAAAAGCAAGTAATGTAGAAACAGGAAAAAAGTTCTGAAAATGCAGATAGTTGAAAGAGGTAAACAAAATAGAAAACATGAAAGGTACTTACTGGTGTTTTACTGGCTTTGGCTGCTTGTTCTAAACTGGTAGGTGAAGAAGGTGTCCACCCTTATCTGCCAAAGGCTGGCATGCTGGGGAGTGCTTCAGAGCTGCTGTCCTGCAGTACTGAGTATGAGCTGGAGGGTGATTTACTGTTCATTAGTTCTTGTTGACAGCTTGGACTTAATGGAAGTGGGTACTAATAGAGGAAGTAAACTTAGTGCAAGAGTATGAAATGATGGGGTAACATTGTATCTTTCTTTAAATGTTAACTTCTTTATTCAATTCACATTGGGTTTGTCTGCTTAGAGAAAGGGTTTGTATTGCCCAGATAGAGGGGCTTGATGTAGTGATGGGATGTTTGTATGATGGAATAGCCTTTCTCAATGGGTGTGGAAAAGATGAACTTATGGGGAAAAGGGCATTTGTTTCAAGAATTATAAACATAAGCAGTTATTTTTCTAACCTGTGCAAAACCTTCTGTTCTAGGTGTTCTGTTCAAAGACAATATCTGATTGCTGTGTGACACTTGCCCAGCAGGTCTTGCAATGCAGACTCTGATCTAAATTTGCTGTGGCTGGGTTTTAGTGCCATATGTTGGTCTTTACTTTCTGGGCACCTTATGCAAGAAACCAGTGTGTTGTGTGCCTCGAACTGCTGCTTTTTAAAAACAGTGCTCAAGGTTTTATGCTCTTGTTTGCCCTTTTCACTGGGTAGTCGTTGGCTCTGTCCTTGTCCCTCCTCTCTGCATGAATCTTCTCCCTCTAAGAAATCATACTGCTCTCTTCAGCCTTACCCATCACTTCTATATAGGTCACGTCTCATTCTACATATTCTCTTAATTTTGATTTCTCTGTCTGTCTGGTCTCAACCAGCTCCTGGCTACGCCATAATTTATTACAAGTGACAGATTTGGAGGAGGAGGTCCTCTGCTGTATCATATCTCTGACTGTTGTACTGATAGCAGATGATGGTGCTGTGACATTCCTCTGCCTGGGTGTTTTAAAAAAGTTCCAGGGTGGAGGAACTGACGTGCTCTGCAAATTATAAAACCCAAAGGAGTTTAAAGTAACAGCTGCCAAACAGCTTTAACTCCTTACTTTCTTTCTTGGTTTATATTTTGAGTGAGGAATAAAGTTAATATTTTTATTAATGAAAAAAAAATGGACCTTATTGTCAACTGATGAGAATCAGATGCTGACTTTTTATTGTGTGATTCTTTAAAGAGTTAAAACATGATAGCAAGGGTGTTAATCTAGCAAATGTCTTCTGGACATGTTTTAAACCTAGCATGAACAAACATGGATGTTTTTAATAGAAAGACAGATATTTAATTCCAAGAAATATACAGGTCTTATGCCAGAATAAATGCAATTTGTGATTTCTGGTTAATTTTTATTATTATTATTTTAGAATTATTTCCTCAGGGGCAAATTGCAGACTTTGGAACACTTTGTAACTTTTGCTAATAGTCTTGAGATTTTGTGTATTACATAAACTTCAGATTTCCTTGCTAGTCATCTGTGTTTATTTGACTTTCTGAGAGCTATTATAGGCACCAGCAATAGCCTGTACTTGATTCTTGGATTGCTGATTTTTTTTTTTGATTTTTTAACTTTTTTCCCCTGTTGCTTTGGTCTCATGAGTCTACCTTGTCTGCTTAGCTTTCAGCCTGGAGCAGGATGATTGTTACCTGCTGAACATGGAAAGCAAATATTTGTGAGCTGAAAGTAATGGGAGGCTGTCTCATTTCTCCTTTCTGGTGTGCAGAATGACGGCGTGTTGTTTTCCGAATGAGTAGCTTGGTCTGCATGGTTGCAGTTGGTGCTTGTATGTAGAACAGAAGTGGGGACTAGGTGAAATTCCTTGGTATTATATTGTGGATCATACCAAGTGGCCCTTCTGCCCTCCGATCTGTGAACATAATACTGCAGAAATTACAGGCGGCGTGCAGGATGTGCCCACAACTCTCTTTGCAGGGACAGCAATGAAGTGCAGCAGTATGTTAACTGCTGCGTTTGACCAAAAATGTTTGGAACGCAGTTCTGAATATGAATCACGAACCCTATGAAAGTGTAGGAGTATGGTACTGGAACAGACTGGATTTTCATCTCTTTAGCAAGCACCTTGTAAGCATTTTTTGAATCTCACTGACCTCATCTTAAAACTGAGTTCTGCTTGACTTCACCATTATGAGTCAGAGGATGTTTCAAGGAATTTACTGTTATTAGTAATATTGTGCAAATTTTTCAATGCTTTTTATCTGCCAGAGCAACTGAAATATTAAAGTCCATGAAACACAGCATTTTTCTGGCCTTTACTGCCATGTGCATAGACAGGGTTGTAACCGAACAACTTGATCCATCTGGTTGAGTTCAGTGAAGGTTGCAGTTGTACAAATACGCAGTTAAAAAAAAAAAAGTAAATTTAAATTTTTATGAACTAAAGATTGGGCACATGGGGTCATTACCAAGAGAGATGCTGAAAACACTTAGCTGTACAGATCCGCAAGTGTTCAGAAAAGAAACCAATTAATTTTTATTCAGTTGGTAAATTTTATTCAGGTGGTAAGGTAATTATAACCTGATAATCCCTCATACTTTCCTTCTCTAGCATTATCCAAATGATTGTAGCTTGCACATGGCTCTGTTTCTTAGAACAGTAATGTTTTAGACCATCTTGTAAAATTGAAAAACTGAGAGAAGCTTGCAGGAATAAAGATGTTATCCATTTCTCTGACAGAGTTGGTTTTTCAGCTTGTAGATACCTCAATACAATTGCTCTGACTTTAATTTTGTTAAGTTAATATTAAGATAAGTCAAAGGAGGGAAATAAGGATGGGTAATATCCATCAAATTGGGGAAAGGTAGGCATTGAAATAGTGTGGAGATAGGATCTCAGAATGGTTGGGTTTGGAAGGTACCTCTGGTCCAATCTCCCTGCTTAGGCAGGGCCATCTAGAACTGGTGGCCCAGGACTCTTTTCAGACAACTTTCAAGTATCTCCATGGATGGAGACTCCATAATCTCCCTGGGCAGCCTGTGCCAGTGCTGAGTTACCCTCACAGTGAAAAAGTGTTTCCTGATGTTCAGAGGGAACCTCCTTTATTTCATTTGGTGCCCATTGCCTGTGTATGGTCACTGAGCAGCACTGAAAGTGTCTGAGTCCATCATCTTTCCAGTAAAGTAGGAAGTGAGGAAAAACTGTGACGTGTGGTATTAGCATGATTATGCCACATTCAAAGCTGGTTTTTCCAAGTTGTACTTCGCTAGAAGGTGCTGCTACTGTTAAGACCAGAAAGAGCAGAAAGACTTCTGTGTTTGAAAAATTACCAAACTCTTACTAATTATTTTTTCAGTAGAATGATATCTGTCTGGGAAATCAAATCTTGCTTGTTTCCTCAAAATTAATTCCATACCAGAGCCAAGAAGTGTACAGGACGCCAGGTTACTTTGAGTAGAGTTACACTGCTTTCATGGCATTTGTTGTTAAAATACGAGCAGTGATGATTCAAGGTGAACTGCCAGAAATTTTGGATGTTTTATCTTTGCTTGTGGTCTCAGGAGCAATGATTTCACACTTCATCTGTCTATCCAGCGCTCTGGCTATGTAGAATTTAATATATACTGAGCTGTGGTAGTGCCCTGCTTGTATGCTTTTAGTGCATATGTGTTGCTATCTATATTTTATTTGCTAAGCAGTTTTATAACATATTCCTTGTATTACTTCTTCCTCACAGTTAAAATATTACCATATTTTCCTTTCAGATCTAGCATAGTCACCTTTGGATGTTGCAGCAGTTACTGCAAGATCCCTGTTCCGCAGCTGGGATAACTCCAGTTGGTTTTCACCAAAACCATTGAGCAGTGTTGGTGGATGGAGTCACTGCTTGGCTGCACAGATAGGGATGAGGTGGGCTTAGGTAACACTCTGCAGTCCTTCAGCAGGAGGAGTAACAATATTCAGATGAGGGATGGTGCTAGGCAGCTTGAGCATGGGCATCTGCTACTGATCTTTGTGATTACAGTTTCAGGCACCTTCGGTATCTGCACTGAGCAGCTGTTCCAGCAGTATTTGATCCCCATCAAAAAGCAGGCTTACTCTTTTGCTTAATCAGAAGGGAATGTTATTTACCTATACAGAAAAGGTTGTCACAGCTAGCCTGAGCTCGCAGCTTGGTGAAGCCATGCGGGACTGTTTTTATTGTCTTGCTATCAGTTTGTGCCACCTGGCACAGCTCCATTACATTCAATTTTTTCCTCTTTTCCCAGAAAGGAGGAAACAGGCGCTTCAGGCCCTGAATACTCAACTATACATCACTGTGTGATGGTTGGAGATAATAAATGAATTATTAAACATTATTTTCGTTTGTATAATCTTCATTCCCACCTAGCTTTTGAACTACACGTGAAGTTGCTCAATTGTGCATTTTTTTCCTTGTGACATAATTTAGTTTTTGTCTAGTACAGATTGCTGTGTTCTTTTTTGAATTTCAGCTTTCTGTGACCTAACACTTCATCCCAGTACTTGTAAAACTCTCAAAAAACGGGAAAAAAAAAATAGAGGGCATGGTGAGGTTTTGGGGAAGATTTCTTGATGTTTCTTACTCAAGCTGGTTGTTCGAAGGCCAGACTTGCCATCCCCAGGTTAATCCATATGACCTGCTGCCTTACCTTGATTGAATTGCATTTCAGTGTTGGGATTTGTTGTTTGATTGTGTTTCTTGACGGTTTGTTTTGTTAGGGAAATTGTCTGTCATTTGATACTACTTTTGCTCTTTATTTGTAAGAGGTGGGAAATGGCTGTGGCAAAGAACATCCATGACTGTTCTAGCTGTTTTCTACAAAGCTGAGATTTTGATAGATAGACTGTTGCCGAAGCTATTTTGGATCTTTTTTCTCTAACATGTTAACATTGCACATAATCTCCTGTTAATACTGAAGGGGAAAATAATGTTGTTCCTCTTCAGGTTACATCCCCAAACCTGTAGTAACAAAGCTGTTAGTAGTGTTTCATAAGGATCTTGCTTTACATTTGACATTGCAAAATTACTTCTGTGTGACCAAGCACAGTAGCCTGTGAATAGATGCTGAATATTTATATTAGTAGGTTTTCATTCACCTTTCTAATAATAACATTTATAAAGCTTTTATTTTTGTAACAGTCTTTATAAAATGAAACAACTATATTACAGTACAAATTTGTCTATTTTGGCACCAATAACATCAATTTCTAATGGAAGCTTACCAGCTCTTAGTTACAGAGGAAGAAACAGATACAAGAGTATTAGTCAATCACTGATTGTTTTATAAGACACCAAATAAAAGTAAACAGTGATTCTCTCTGCAAATATAGAAAGGACCTGTTTAAGGAAAGAATAACACTTGACAGTTTGGCCTTGAGAAAAGTATGCAGGTAAAAGAAGTAGCCATTGAAGAGTGGGGTTCTGGCAGGCAGCCAATTGTGTGGGTGTGGAAGACAAGTAATTACCTCTTTTAAGGCAGAATTTGAAAATCTTGACTTTTTTTATGATGCATGTTTCTTCTGGTAACAGAGGCCTGGATCTGACTACGCACAAGATTTCTTTATAGTCTTTATTCTAATTTAAAACATTCCTACTAAGAACAAGTGAGAAGAATAGAAACCCAAAAAAATGTAATAGTACAGTGAAGGTCCAGCTAAAATATTTTTCCTTTGTTTTTAGTTTTAGCTTTTCAGTGGAATGCAACAAAAACCCCTGTTCTAAAAATGGCCTGAGGTAACGCAGTATTTAAATAAAAAACTAAAGCCAACACAAGAAGTGGAAAAAGTGTATCTCTAATTTCTGGAGATTCACAGTTTCTTTTGTACTTGGATTGTAGTTAGGAATTGTATATTAGTATTCCTTGGTAATTTTTGTACAGATTACTATTTTCAAAGTAATTTTTTCCATTTTTGCTGCAAAAGAACTCATACTCAATTGAAAGTAAGTTACAGTTTTGTTCTCAGTGCACATGGAAAGTAATTAATGTGTTAGATAAGGGACTGAAAGGCAAAACATGTAACTGCATTTCAGGGCTGATGTGAGTGACTGTTGAATATGGAAGAATTTGCTTTCTTGTTTGTGGTGGATTTGGTTGTTGTTAAACACTCATACAAAACCACCACTGGATAGCAAGAGGAACTGAAAAGCGAAGGAAACTTGTAAATGCAGCTCCTAATTTTGAGCAGAATTAAATGTCTGTTAAATGCCTATTCCATGACCACACAAAGATGTGACTGCTGCACACCTTGCCTTTTGAGTTGATGGAATGAAATGTATGTAATGGTGCCTGTGTTCTCCAGCAATTCTGCTTGCAGAACATTAGTCTGTGGGTTTCTTTGGGTGCTCATTTTAGTATAAAAGACTTGGATGATAAAGCAGCATAAGTTGAAGCTTTAAATAAACTATCCAAGTATTCTTACCACTTGGATAAGAACAGGGAAATACTCTTTGTTTGGAAAGCTAATTGACGTCATATTTGGCTATAGTGTGAAATAATTTAGGAACAACTGAAATAATTTAGGATTGTAGAAACATTAGATTTTTTTTTTTTTTTAATGTGCAAAATGCATAAAGTTTTAATGAAGCTCAGCTTATTTAGTATACAAATCAAATTGCTTTGGAGAGGAAGTGATCTGACTTGTTTCAAGTAGCTCATAAAGCTGCCAAAGTATGGTAATTTTTTTCTTTGCCTTTCATAGTGCCAAAAATGGGACCTTGGGACAGGTATTAACTTGGGTACATCATAATGCTGAGTTTCACAGGAGAGCAACAGAAACGTCTAGATTTTGTCTGTGGAAAATCATGATTTTGGAAACAGCTAATGGCAGTCTTCCCCTTTAGAATGTTGTACGTTGTCCTGGGAAATTCAATCGCCTCTACATGCTCCTTTGCCTTTATTTCACATCCATATTTAAAATGTAATATTTTACTTTAGCTCAGTTTTTCTGCATGCTTCTTAGTGGGAATTGTACTTTAGGTATTTTGTGAGAATATTTTGGGTTATGGAATACCCTTCTTCACAAAGTCTCACACAGAGCTAAGTCTGCCCAAGTTTACTGCAAGTAACTATTTAGCTATTTACAATAGTACTTAATGTTTTAACAAGTTTTTAGTGAAAGAATGTTCTAGTTTTACATTTGGTTTTGTTGTTGTTAGTCGGTATGTTAGTTGTTAGGTTGTCAGTTGAAAATCCATCCAAGTGAAATTGCAGTAAAAGTAGATACCAGGCAGAAGTTCTTTATCTGCTGTGTGCCCTTGTCTTGTGCCTTGCTTACTGCTCCAGTGTGGTGCATACTATACCGCTATGGCGTAACTGGCAAGTTGATCTTTTTCTGGATAGTTTTTTCAAGTGTTTTCCTAGATTTTTCTTTTGTCAGGTGAGAGGGAAGGAAGTGGCACAGGGGAATGGATTGGGGGATTTTTCTAGTTTCATTTTCTCCTGTCTTTATCCTTTACTTAAGAATTTTATTGGACCTCACCGGGCCATACTATGCCATCCCATGGCTGTTGTGTCTGTCTGCAAGAAATGTAGGTTTTTAACCTAGTTCAGTCTGAACTGAGCAATTTTTTGCCTAAAATTTTCCCCCCTCTCCCCCCATCCCCAGTAAAATGG
The DNA here is from genome assembly GCA_013397055.1 of Pachycephala philippinensis. Taxonomy (NCBI): domain Eukaryota; kingdom Metazoa; phylum Chordata; class Aves; order Passeriformes; genus Pachycephala; species Pachycephala philippinensis. The sequence continues at coordinate 147,956 of VWZT01013843.1, read as the reverse complement.
ATTTGGGAATTATTTACTGGTTATCTAAATAAGTCCCTTATGGGGAGTTCCTTGATAACCATGAAACATCTTAAAGCTTATATGTTGTGAGCAACTACTCTCACCTGCCAAAATGCGAAACTGCATAAGAAAAATGAATATACTGGTATTTCTGCATATGTGAAAATCGGGGTACAATTCCACTATTCTTGGCCCCAACCACTCACCTGCCTTTACCAGCATTTGGCTGTACTAGGACCATCGCTGCCCACCATCACACCATGTCAGTGACTTGATTTGGGTTAAAAAAAATTGTCCTTCCTTTCTTAATTAAGTTTTTTAGCTAGAGTCTATTAACCAGCCCATATATATCAATATATATATAAGTGCAACTATAACCAGGATAAGTCTCTTCTGGAACCGTATCTGAAGAGCGTCTCTTCTTGCACCCACTGGAAAATTTTCATCTCCATTAGTTCTTTTGAAATTACTTTATCAAATAAAAGTGCTTGACAGACGGAGCCCCATCTGTCATTATACCATTATCTGTTGTCTTTCTAAATTTGCTCTCACTTGTAGTGCTTGTGAGAATACTTTGACATTGTTCTTAATTGTTCCTTGGCTGCTTGCAGAGTTATAACCTTGAACAGTGAATTAACTCCTGGACAAATGCATGATGTATTACATGATTTTATATAAGACAAGACACTTTGCCCTATAGTTTATTCTATTACTTTCATATATGTATGTTATGTAACTTTTTTTTTTAATTAGACTGACTTTATCACTTTCTTGCTAGTCCACAGTATCGAGCCAATGCCGAAGGCACATACCACGTTAGATACAGTAGTGGCCTGATCTGGTGTGGCAAATCCTATTTCAATTCTATAATTTTTTAAAAATATATCTGTTAGTTTAAAGTCTGATTAGCTTAATCCAAACCACAGTAAAATATTGCTAATTTATAATAATTGTGTATTTTGAGGCTGAGTGTAGATTAAGCTACGTCTGAAAAATAAAAGGGTGTATGGCCTTTGGGAATGTCAGTGTAATGGTTTAATCAGGTGAATAGGTTTAATTATTTCAGTAGTCACACTAGTAAATTGCAGAACCCAGCAAAAGATAATGCAGTTTATAGGATCACTGGTTTGAGTTCAACCCATATACATCATTCAGGAGTCTCTGATCTGTAAAGTAATATTTGCAGCTGCCATTAAAAAAAACCACCCAAACTGCCTGAAGGCACATTTTAGTGGTTCAGCCTCATTTCCCAGCGTTGATACTTGGTTTTAGTCAAAACACTGACTGAGTCCTGTCACAGAGGATCTATCAGGTGCACTGTACCTACCCTCTGGCTCTGGATAACCCTAAATTTGTGTGGCTAAAACCCATCTAAAACACAGAAACAGAAATCAATGGATTAGTCAATTCTCTGCCTCGCTTGTTGTCAGTTAAAGGACACTGTACCCTGTGTTGTAGTAAGGGAATAATTGGGATGTGTTTGTTTTTTGAGGACAAAACAGTCCTATTTTTCAAAAAGTTCGTTCAGTAGTGGAGTTGGTTCACTTTTAATATTTCGCATTATTGTTGTTGATATCTTAACAAATATAAGATGACTGGCCAGTTAAGAGACACTCTGATTTTAAGTGGTTGGTTGAGGAGGTTGATGATAATTCATGCTCTGTTGTAGATGTTACCTTTGCTGTCAAGATACAACTTAACCACGCTTGACAGTGGCTTACATTGAACTAGATTTCAGACACTCCTAGAACTGCCTGGGGAAGTTTTCTGTATAGATAGTTTTGTTATCTTGAGAAAAAGCCCTTTTCAAAAATCTTACGGCCCAGGAGGCTACAACCTTCCTCTGTCTCACTGGAACTGTGATGTCTGGTTGTCTTTTTTTACCAGCAAATGTGTTCATTTTGTGCTCTTTCCAACATGCTGCAGAAATATTCGCTGGCAAGATAATTAGGATGTGTGGATTATGGAAAAGTTGATATTTAAAGACAATAAAGCAACTACCATGACTTACCACAAGGAGGTAAATCTATAGAGTAGACACGTGAGGACTATGGGTACAATCAGCACCAGAGAAGCAGCAGTTTGAGTAAAACCAAAGAAGAGCTTGACTTTTGGCTGCTTTTTCATGTAAATGATATTGCTAAGATGTAGGGGGGCAAAAAGCTGATAGCTGGGCATAAGAAGAGAGGAAATATATCTTTCTCTTGGGAAAAAATGAAGTAGCTTTAGACCAAGTTGAAATCTCATCTGGTACTTTATGAAGGTCATCATGCATCAGTATTTATAGCATGTTTCCCTCCTTTCCTCCCCTACACACACATATGCTCACACTCGCTCTTTTTAGCAACAAGCCAAGGCTTGGAAAAAGTAATAACCAGCATTCCTGAATCCAAGATGGAGACCTTTCCTTGTAGCATTACTTCTGTAAAGTTGAAGAATCGTTACAGAGGATCATGAGGCTACTAAAAATATAAATGTCTTTACTTCAAGTACCCATAAATAGTTCTCCTCCTATCCAGACAGTATAGTCATATTCCAATAGCATTGATAAAGTTACAGAGCAAGAAGGATACTGAATAGACAGATCTGCAGACCCTCCAGATCTTTCTAAGCTTCCTTTAGAGAAAAGGACCCCCTTAATGGTTAATTTGTTTGATGTTATCCTTTCTGTGGGGGGTGTTGCCTAATCCAGGGTCCCAAAATGGGTGGCATCTGTGTGCTCTTGCTGAAGGAGCTCAGAACAGTGCTGGTATAGCCAAATATGAAGTTCTGTCCATTACAAGTCAACATTCTTAAAATGCCAATTAGGTTTGTACTTACCAGAAATTAGTATCTTGGAGAAAAAATGTGATTTTAAAAAATGGGAAAGCAATCAAATTACACTTGGAAATTCTGTGTGCTTTGCTTCCGTGTGATAATTGCATCAGTGCTGTTTTCCAGTGGTGTGTGCCAGAGGAGCTTTCTGTCCTCAGAAGAAATCTGTACATTTGTTCCTTTTGTCCCCTTCCCCAGCCCAAGGCACAAAGGCAGATGGGGGTAAGGGTTGAGGGCTGCAGTACTCTTGTACGTTGTATACTCAGGGAAAAACATCCCTTCAGTCAAATGTTCGTGCAGTTAATTGAGGACATTTTCTGAAGATTTAAATTTGCTCTTTCTTCACTCATGTAGGTTTTTTCCCCTCTGTTTTCCATGAGTAGGCTGTCTGAAGTCATGTGTACTGTGTATTTTATAAATGCAGACTAATGTAGTTAGTAAGCCTTTTCTCCATTCATCAGGGAGGTCTAATTGAAGGCATGCATCAAATAACTTTCCTAAATATTTACCAAAATTACGGATTACCACCATTTTGGTCATTTACTGTAATGCTTAAATTGACTAACAACCTTAAGGACACAAAAACTATGGTAGTCATCTAAGCCAATTTAAATTGGCTAAAAGTGAAAGATTATAGGTAGTATTGGAAAAAATAAAACAGAGCAATGTGGGTTTGATTTATATTATTCTTGACAGGTAAGTGATGCTGCTTTTGCATCATCACATTCCCTTCTTGCTTTCTTGTATCATGTTGACTTGTGAGCAACCACATTTTTACTTGAAAGTAAACATTTCATTGCTCTTTAAGTCCTGTTTGTGCAAAGCATGCTTTTAATGAGCATGGGCATTTAGCTGTAACAGATTGAAAACAGGAGGACTCTCACAGTAGAAAAATTTGTATTTTGAAAGCTTGCCCACTACTATCCTTTGTTTATGATGCTGTGGTAAATTAATGCACTGTTAGAGCTCTGGCTTCTGCTTGTGGTTGGCTTTTTTGGTTGTTGTTTGGGAGGGGGATTGGCCGTAATTCAGGTGATATATCCATTATATTCATATATAGGAACTGTTAAGTAAGATGCTTTCGCCTTCAACTAGCATTTAGTATGTATGTTACATGTCAAAGGAAATTGAGGTGCAAACAGTCATTAGGAGGCATCAGGAATGAAAGCACTCAAAAGAGAAATGGAATCCAACTGATTTTCAAAAGTGGCTTGATGAAGATGTTTTCTGTTAACTATGGAGAAAAAACAGATTGCTTTTTAAACCAGTTTCCAGGCTGCTTTAGTGTTCTGTCTTTTTCACAGAACTCTTCCACTGTGTTTTCTTAAAGTACATCTTTCAGCAGGCTCTCTCCTCCAGCATGGTTTAGAATAAGATAACTTACTGCAGCACAATTTGAATGAGGTGTGTTTCTTGCTGTGTAAAATTGTACAGCATCCACTCTGCTTTCTCTTTTAAACACAGTGAACAGTGGGCAAAAAACCACATGGTTGCAATATATAAGACATCTCAACTAAAATCTCTACCCTCTTCATTTTTAGGTGTAATTAAAATGTGAGGTGAGCATATCAAATGCAGCAATCTTAATTTTGTAGGCAGTTTTTTTTGTTACCAGTGTGTTTGTGGATTGACTTAATGGAGATTCCAGGAAAGCTGGAACTGAAACATTTGAAAACTGTAATATTGCTTAATTCCATTGCTTTGGATAATTTTCCTAGAAAACTATGAGGGTTTTATGCATTTTTTCACCTTCATAGTGGTATCAATATTGATAGCAGGCTGATAAAGTACATTTTTAGCAGCTTTGTAGTGTTCAGAAAGCAAAGGGAGATAATACCACTGAGGTTTAAAGATTGCTTTGTGAAATGGCTCTAAACTCACGAATAATGGTTTGTTGTCTTTGACATCTGTTAAATAAATTAATACAGCTGAACTTAATCAACTAAAGGGAATGCTGCTCCATCAGTCTCCTTTTCCCTTTGCTTTCCAAGTACTCCTTGGAGAGACAGTTTGACCATAAACATTTTTCCAATTGCCTTGTGATTTTTTTGCATGTAGGTATATGTAGTGTTTTTCCATCTCAGTTTTAAGCTAGTATGGGTGTATAACTCGCTTGCAAGTAGAAGTACCAAAATAAGCATACTGTATTCTTCATTGTCGCTGGAGAAATACTGACCTTCCCTGAAGGTGTTGGATTTGAATGCTTCTGGCAACATAAAACAGATGATATAAAATCCCTCATTATGTCTCTTAGTGCAGGACTTTTACGTTTTTGGAGTTTGGTCTGATAATTGAAGCACTTTTGATCCATAAAGAAAAGAAGTCAACGTAAGATGGAAGATCTGAAAAGCAAGTCAAATGCCAGGGAGTAGCAGTCCTGCATGGAGCAGTCCTGTTGCTTTCTTGTGGTGGTGAAATCTGCAGAGCCCCTGAGGAGCTCCAGTCATGGGGAATGACCTCAGTAGACCTGGAGGTCACCAAGGCCATTGTGGTACAATCGTCCTGCTCCCTGCACTGTCTGACAGCCACCAGGATGTGGTGTCTGTTTGGCCAGGGGGAAAGGAGAATCTTCACAGAGCTCTGCTTCTGGTTCTGTCACTGTAAGATTTTGCATCAAGATGATTTTTTATCAGTGGACAGGCTGTGCATAGATGGTGATTCCAGCAGCCACACCACATTATTGTATCTGTTCCGACATATTTCAATTCTTAAACATATTCTGTTCATATGGTGATAAATAAATATTCCTGATTTTGAGCTACAACTGGAATCTTCTAGTCCTCAAAATGTCAGGTACAGTAAGTTTTTGCTTGCCGTAGAATTAAACAACTACCAAACTGAATGGTGCTGAGCTAAAGTTTGTCTACAACTGTAGTATGATTAAGGCCTTTATGATTGGGTTTCTTAGCTCGGTGTTAATACCATATGATGGATTATTCCAGCCCTGAAGCAAAGCCCACGCAAAGTGAAAACTGTGATTTCTTGATTTAACTGCAAGGAAGTTAGTCCTCACTCTCCTTTATGCCTCTGAACCAGTACTTCTATTAAAGAGGGAATGCATAAGAAGTGTAATGCATAAAACCCACAAAGTTTTGTAAGAAAATAGTCACCCAAGTAAGAGAATACACTGAGGCAGTGAAATTAAGTGATTGCTCTGATTTTCAGATGTTTCAGTTCTAGCTTGGCTGAAGGAAATTAGGAACTTCCCATTTAATTGTTTCCTTTTTAATAAATGTCTCATCTTCAACATTCTTTCCTTCTCCTGTGTGAAAATACAATTTTAAGATAGGCCATGTGGTAGTATCACTAATAGTTGTAAGCTATATGAGGGTGTATACTAAGAAAATGTGTTGGATTCCTGTGGTGGCCAAGTTATGCTCTGTCTGTGGCACAGAGAGTGACAAAAGCGGTGGGCTTGTAGTGAGTGTTCTGCTGTTACCTTCCCCTCCCTACGAGCACAGGAGAGAAACTGCTACTTTTAAAACACCACCCACAGATTGAATTTTCTACATTACAGAATTTCAGCAACCTATTATCTGTTTTAGTAGCTGTCGGGGTATTGACTGTTAACGTTTATAATGCAAAATGAAAAACTGTATCATTATAGACTTGTCAAAAAGCTGCAAATCTACCTGAAGTTAAAAAAGCAAAGCGTAATTAGATGTCTCAGTGATCTGCGCAGCCTTTCTTTCTCCTTCACAGTGTTTTTTTTCTGTAAAGTGGAAAGAGGCAGCAGCATCTTTGCAAGGCAAGCCCAAACCCCAGTAACAGTCTTTGTTTTCCACTGAGATGCTGTGTAAGTTTGTACATCTTCGAGTCAGCCTAAGGCTGGGCTGAGAAAACAGTAATCTCAAAGAACAAGAAAAGTCAGGAGTATTTTTCATGTCTAGTCTTATCTATGCGGGCAGGAGTGTGTGTGCATATGTTTGTTTTGAGACTGAATGAGGGGAAGAGCCTCAAATTGTGCTTTGTCTCTGAGACTCGAGTGTGATGAGTCCACAAGATGGTAGAAGAGTGGTGCTTGGTTCCTTGTCTACTTCTGGATCTCTTGGTTTCAGTAATACAAGGAAATCTGTTTTCAGCACTCCTACACGATGGTTTCTGTGTTGCTGTGGCAGCAAAGCAGCGTGAGAGTTGGCTTCTGAAACAGGCACAAAAGGGGTTCTGCAGTGAAAAAAACAAGGCAGCGAATAGTGCGTCACCAGATTCCTGCGTGTTCTCGCAAAGAGGTTGTCATCGTCAGCCCACTCACCCCTTTGTGAGCCTTCTTGAGCTGGCTTTGAATAAAGAGGCATTGTGAACGTACTTGCCAGGGAGTCAGTCTTCCCCTTCAGCACAATGAAGAAATACTTCTATGTGGTCACCACACAGGTCACAAAATATCAAGCTCTTACCGATTTCTATTTCCAAAAAACAGCAAAAAACCCACCCCCAAACAAAACAAACAAAAAAAAGTTAATAGAAACATCAATTTCCTGTAGCATCTTTGTGCCGCTTCCCTGGAGGTGAGCAATGTGGGAAAGAGCACTTTGGCTAGACATGCCAGTTTCCTTGGCATGAGGAGTGTTGAGAACTGAGAAACTTTTCCCAATTCTGACTGTAGTCTATTCCTTCAAACTCCAGGAGTGCTTGTCATCCTTTCTTCCTTACAAAACTTTAACCAGTCACCTTCCCACCTGCCTCTGTTTCCAAGTCTAGGCAGGACCAAGGCTGAAAATCAGAGAGGTCTGGTCACTTGGTGAACTTCACGGCCCATTTTACTACATTAAAACTATTATGAAAGTGGTATTCTTGGAATCAAGTTTCATACACATCAGATGATGTAGGGGGTTTTTTTATTACTATTTTTTGAAGATCAATTCCTGTGAAGAAATTACTGTAGAATTTTTCAAACCAGAGGTAAGTAAGAATAATTTTAAATACCTGGGTTTTGAAGTTCTTTGGTAAACTATGAGTTTCTTGTGTGTGTTCTGTTTGAAAACACAGGTTGATTAAATCTTCATATTGTGGTCTATAAAACTTGAATTAATCTCTTCTTATTAATAAGCTATCCTCACCAATGGCAGTTGTGAATCTCTGAAAAATCTCAGTATAGTAAAAGCCGAAATACCTCAAAGGAAGCTTATGAGTCTATAGAAGGTAGATATTACACATAATGCTATTCACTCTTCTGGTGCTGTTGGCCTTGGAGGTGTTGTCCGTGTGCTTGAACCTTAAAAATTTGCTGTTCTGGGTGCTCATTTATGGTGGTCTATCAGCTGGGCATGGGTATAGAACCAAACAGCTGCCTGGTAAACGCTCTTTATTTTCTGTATGGTCTCTGGTACTTCAAAGTAAAATTGTCATAGTTTTAAGAAGTAACTATTTTCTTCTGTACTAACCTTTGAACAAATTATTACTAGTTTGTTAGATGTTTAAAGGCAGAGCATTCAAAAATAGCCTAAACCTACACTCCAAATATTGCCTGACTTTTTCTGCAGGGTATGCTGATGTCACAGGAGCATGAACCCTTACAGCCTTTGGAATCACGGAGGCGTATACAGACTACTCAGAAAACTTCTTCTGGACTTGCTAAAGCTTGCAGTTTCTGAAGTAGCTGAATGTGCAAGTGAGAGTCCTATAGCTGTCCTTTGTAACACCAGTGAGCATTCCAAATAAAACAATTGGAAAATTCTTGTGTAAAAGCTAGCAAATATTTTACTGTCCACAAGGAACATAATTAAACTGATTTAAAAAAATAAAAATAGTCTGTAGACATTTAACTTCAAAGGAACCCACAAAGATTTTTGGAGGGAAGGCAGGATATAAAAAGCAGCTATGACACACATTTTGCATTTAAGCATACTATTTTACTAGTTTTCCCTTTAGATATTTTTAGATATTCCTTTGTATCTGATTGCTGATGTGTATAGATGTCCTCCACCACCATTCATCTCTCCTGAGTGACAAATCTTTTCCATTTGACTTTTTTTTCCCCCATAAAGCAGTGTGCAGATCATCTTCTAGCACTTACATCACTACTTAACCTATGGTTTGCTTAAGTGTTTGCAAGAGCCGTGCTAATGTTAGATGCCTTTCTGATTGCAGCTTGCTCTGGTTTTATCCTGCAAGTGTCCCAGATGCTGAGTGCTGTCACACAAGCTATGCCACAGAAGGGGTTCACCACGTACTTTGCAGTTCTGGATAGGGTGGGACCCAGATGGGTTACAGCCGTTTCAAAATTCATCTTGTGGAAAACAAGCTGCAGAAGTCAGAGGGATGGCATACTCCTAGGTGTCCTCCCAGCATGGAGCTAGGATCTGTTGAAGCACTACGTTCAAGTCCCAGAACCAAGGTGTTTCCCTGGGTCCCATAGCACAAGACTGGAGTTGCTGTTTTGCACAGCTCGGGTGGTTTCGGGGCACGCTGTTCGATATTCCTTCCCCTGCCCCCAGTACCCTGCTGCTGGTTTTGATGCTTGTAGGGTGTGAATTCAGTGCTGGTGTGAGTCGCTCTGTGCCTCTTGAGGGGATGGGTGTAATAGTCCTGCAAGCCCTGAGCCACAGCACAGTGTGTGGGTAGGCAAGTGTTTGTGTCTCTTAGCTTGTCTTGACTGCTGTGACAGGAGAAAGCACAGCCTGTGATTCTTTGGTCTCCCCTCCCCACCTCAGTTCCTTGCCATCTGGCTGACAGCCCTGAGGTGGTGGGCTGAGGGTGCTATCTGTGAGAGGGAAGAGGCAGAAGTGACCCATATGCTGGTGCTGGAGTGGAGCTGCCCTGGTTCTGTGACCTGGCTCCACGACGGCTGCGTACAGCCCTTGGACCGAAGTGTCTCAGCATGCAGCAGGGATGTACTTACTCTGCAAATCAAAGGGAGCGCCTTGAAATACTCAACTTCTCTTTTTCCTCCCTTCCCCCGCCCAACACCCCCGTATCCAGGGGGAGATGATACTTTGCATATACAAAGCCCACATGCAAAGGAGGATCTTAAACTTGAACATCCAGCTGCTGTAATAAAATGTAGCAAATGATCCCAAAGAGAAAGGAGAAATGGGAGTCAAAAGGCCAGGGTATTCTGGCCCAAAGCAGATGTTGACAGTATCTGGGGTGGATGTGCTGGAAGGGGAGTGAATCTTGGATGATGTCAATGAAGTGTGCACACCCAAGGCGGGGGGATGGGGCAGCTTCCCCAGCAGAGCCCCTGGCTGTTGGCCGGGAACACAGCTGTGTGCTGCCCCTGCTGTCTTACACCTCCATCCCAGAGACCTTGGCACATAAGGAGAGTGGAGCGATGAGTGTATCAGTGAGCAGCGCTTGTGGCATCATGTAGGTGTTAGTCTTTCACTGCCGCACCAAGGAAAAGTTTTCTCTGCATCTTGCTTTTCTGAATACTTTTGGATCATTTTTAAGGCTAGTCCAAGTAAGAGCAAATAGCAACAGTCAGTCTAGAGCTGATGGGAATTGCTGGAATGTGATAAGGACTTAAAAAGGAAGGAGAGAGTCCAGTATTCAGGGAGAAAAACCCATTTATGGGGTTTTTTTTAAACTCCAGGAAGATGGAGGGACAACATATGTGGACCTGTGACTTTCCTGTAAGCATCTCTCCTCACTCTCGTTTCCCTGTTGCAGTGAATGGAGATTGTCCACCTCTTCCTGTCTTCCTGTCCCCTCCCATTTTACCCAGGCTGACAGACATGGCAGGTAACCAGGCGCACTCCCAGCTGTGTTAGCTGTGTGCCTCTCGTGTTAAGGTCCGTTTACTGCTCTTCCCAGCTCAGCCCAAAGGCCATTCCTTTCACAAAGATACATTCACTCATCTTTTTTTATCTAATAGGAGGTGAAAGTCCCACTGAACATGAAATATTTTGTTGATTCTCTGCAAGCTACAAAACTGTTAGAATAAATTTATTCATAGGCTTTCATTTAACTCATATAAAAGCTAGATGCTGCCCTCTCTTCATTACATTTTCACTTTCTGTTATTGTACAATTTTTCTTTCTCTGAGTTCAGAGCTCTTTTTCCTAAATAGAGTCTGTGACTGTTTCTTAAGAACCCTAAACCAAGAAGCAATCCCACTGCCATCTTAATAGACTTCCTTCATCATTCACCAGTAGTTATTAGCCTTTTTGCTTTTATGGATCCTATTTAAAATACATTTAAAAATCCAGTAACAATAAAAATGGCAGTATAACACTGGTAAGCCTCATGACTTGCTCTTTTTCAGGTGTCATTTGTGACTCTTTTGATGTAACCTGTAGGTTCAAGGGCCTTGTATGGAGCCTGAAAAAACTGCCATGGGAGGGGAAAAACCAAAACAGACTGGCAGGTGATTGCTTTCTTCAAAAGAGAGTAGGTCAAGTCCCATCTGTTAACTGTTGCAGTTGAGTGATAGGCAAGAGCAATTGTTGATACAGTCTCATGTGAAACTTGGAATGGTTTGTCCTAAACTGTTGCAGAGAGAGCCAAAGTAAAGTACATGTGTTTTTTTGTATTGTTTTTTAAACTGTGGCAGGTCTGCTACTTAAATGTATTTGCTACCTCTGCTACTTAAATGAAATGAAGTTTAAACAAGACATACTGCTCCAATGTAAATCAATTTATTTCAGGTTCTTACAATTAATTGCATTTAGCAGAGCTTTCTCTGTTTCCTTTTTAAAAAAATGTGTATTAGTAAGTGATGGAGTCTTGGAGCATGAGAACAGCAGGGCAAAGGTACCTAAATATGAAGCAAGGTGTTTCACAAGCAGTTCTGAAAATTAATAGCTGAGGGTCTAAATACGTCACCTTATCCAAGTTATTTCAGCAGTAGCTCATCAGGCCACAGAGGTGGCAGTTTTTAAGCCAAGTGAGTCTTTAGCACAAGAGCAGAAAGTAGCCCAGACCAGGATTCCTGGGTGAGACTCTCAGGCTTGAGCACATTCTTGTGCTGCTCCAAGGACCGAGGCTGGGGAGGATGCTGTGCAATGGCTCTGCCTGCCAGAGGATTCCTGGCTTGGAGTGCCGCTGCCTTTCACAGACCCTTCCTGCACATGATGTAGCCTGGGCAGCAGAAACGGGAGAACTATCAAGGTGAAGGTCCCATCTTCAGAGTCCAGGCTTTGTTACTGCTAATGTAACAGGCAGTCCCCAGGGCACTTTGCCAGGAAACCCCTCTAGTTTGTGGAAAAGAATAGGCATGGTGCAAAAGTAACTCACGGCCTGGAGAGCCATCTGCTTCTACCACTGTCTGTGTTGACAGCGAGTTTAGCACTGCATCCCTAAGTGTATCATGAAATCTCACCCATTCTGCTTCACAGTTACCTATTTGATTTTCTTAAAGTCCTTTCTACCAAGGGAATTGGAGCAGTGGCTCTCAAAAACACTTTGGCTGAGGTTCCTAGTTAAAGAGAGATTTTAAGAAATTCCACCCACTTCACTGCAGTTTTAGCATGGCAGTAACAAAAATGAATTTCTAAACCAAACTCCAATGTTGGCAGCAGTGTTTTGTATGTAAGCATACCCGTTGAAAAGAGTATGAAATTTTGCCCGGCTTTGGTATTGCAGCTAACATAGGAATCATCCTGTTTTAAAGGAGTAGCTATACACTATGAATTGCTGTACTTAGCTTAATTATTATGTTGCTGTTACGTGCTATTTGACACCCCAAGCATTTTGGGCTCCATGTGAATGTAACTACAAAATAATTTCACCCTAATTTTAATATTCATTTAATGGCTAGAAGGATGAACTTAAAGTGCAAATATCAAAGGTTGTTTTCATTCACATTAGCTGGTAATAATTCTTACTTGCTTCAATTTTTCTTAACTATCTACTCAGATGGGAGTATGTGATTGAATGGTCCAAAGCTGAAGTTAAAATCCTTCTTGTTCACTTTGAACATCTTAACATTAGAGTAACTGCCATTTCTGGGAGAAACTTGAGTCTGCAGATAAGCTGTTTTAAGCTGCCATTTAAGACAACTGGATTTTTAATTATTTTGTTTCTCCTATATTGCGTCCACATGTATGTGGGTACAGGACATTAATGTGGCTGTGGAATTTTATTTAACTACATAGAATCAGAACTGTCACTAGTTTGCTGCAGTATTTGTTGCTGATCCTGTCCTAGAGCAGTGGACCCAAAGTCCTTTTTTCTTTATAAACATCTAAGGCAACTGAACTGGTTGTTGGCATCCTTGCAGTAGACCTCTGGTTCCTACAGGTGGGTGCTGCGGGGTTTCCCAACCTCTCCGCGTCCTATGCTCTTTAAAGGGGTGCATATTGTGCTTGGCCAGCTGATGGCTGGAAGTCTGTGTTGTGATGTTGTGGTAGCACAAGGCTGGCTGAGAATTCAGGCTGGCTTTGAGCAGTAATAGCAATCTACTGTCCTTTTCCCCCTTCCCTTAAGTAATTTTGCAACCTCAAGAGAACAACTGACCACTTGGGTTGTTAGACCTGTTGTTGAAATAAATAAACCAGCCTTCCTGTATCACTGTGTGCTGCAGATTGTGAGTGTATGTATACACACACACATCCCTGAGTTGTGTGGGTTGGGTTTTTTTTCCAGAATCATAGTGTGAAGAGGGGCAAAAAAGTAAAGAGCAATTTTGATTTAGAACATATGCTCAGGAAAGCAGAAGGAATACCTTACTTTTGTATTGTGGAATGTTAATTTCCCAAATCCCAGGCCATGTTGAAATCCTGTGAACTTTAAAAATTAAATGTATAGTAATTTAGAGAAGTGAATGTCAAAATAATACAAAGCATGAAGTGACACTATGTTACTAAAAATTGGTATTTATACATTTCCTACAGCTGTTAAGTTCAAGAAGGAAAGATGAGGAATCTGTATCTCTATTTTACATCTTTACAAGAAGGTTAGCACTCCTGTAATACTCACTGGAATTGTATTTATGACTAAATATGGTAGAATATGTTTTAAATTTATTAGGCTGGTTCCTTTAAAGTAATGATTAACTGTTGAATAGTGTAATTTTTCTTAGCAGTTCCTTTGTAAGTGTGAGAACAGAATAAATTACAAATGAACAAAGAGGAGATAGCCCTGCGTGAAATACATGTTTTTTTAGCTTCAAGAAAGTATCTGTAAATTTGGTTTTTGAGTGGGTTTCAGGGAAGTGATATGGATTGGTACTGTCAAGGAAACTTTAAGTAAATGTTGTAATTTTTAATGTGATTAGCTGTACCTTGTGTTTTCAGTTTAACTTAGCATACATGTGTATGTACGTAACATATATGAACCTTTTATCTGCTAAGTATAGAATCTCTAAGGTTGGAAAAAACCTCTTAAACTCATCAAGTCCAATCATTAACCAAGCACTGCCATGTTCATCACAAAACCATGTCCCCAAATGCTAATATTATATTTATTCTGGGCACAATGTATAATAGACCGTATTTTGCCCTTTTAGAAGTTGATTATTGGTCTCGTATATCTCCTTTTTCATTTGCATCCCAGCAAATTCCCCCAACACAACCTGTTAATGCAACTCCTGTGTGTAAGTTTAGCCTCTGTATGATGTGGGTATTTAGAAGGGCCTTCCTCCTGCTTCTCCTGTAAGCATTGTTTGCACGCAGTAGATCACTTTCCAAACATACAGCTGTTTGTTTAAACCAGTATAATAATACTTCGTAATGCTTGCTTAATGTGTAGACTAAGTAGCCTACAAAATATTCATGTTGCTGTCTGTGCCAAGGAAGCAGAGCATGCAGCTGGAATGTTTTCAGTTCTGTGTATCTGCTTGTAAGTTGGAAAGTGGCCGTATTTGTCAAACTGAAAACACCAGCAGCCCTGTGTGATAGTGTTACTTTTAAACAACTGTGTGTTTTGTAGCACAAGTGTAAGAAACAGACAATGTAAAATGAAAGAATTTGACGGATTCTGTGCTGAGGGAAAGAGCTTGAGCAGAGTGCTGTTTACAGCTATAAATATCTGGAATGGGCTTATACCAGAGTAAAATCAATAATTCTTCTATGTTGTCAAATGGACAAACTAGTAAATAATACAAGCATTTTCCAAAAGCTCATATGCTCTGACTGGGCTCCTTTAGGTAGGCTACATGTGTAACATCAAGTTTACTTATTTGAAGATGTGTTTAACATTATGTGGGATTTTTGATTTAGTGCAATGATAAAAACTATACCAAAATCACAATGCCAATGTAATTTGTACTTTGTTAATACGAAATACATTGACAACAATAACAATTCAATCACTACACCAATATCTGGTGCATGTTCTTGGTCTCTGTAATATGCTCACCATCATGATGCTGTCCATCACCAGCTGCTGAGGAGGAATACACAGGTTGAAACCAGCCCACAGCTATCTTTGATTTTATTTATTTATGTTGCTAATTGTTCCGTTCTTACACGCTTTGCTGGTCTGAGCCATGTATATATGCCTTCCCTGTGCTAGTTTGGGAGACATTCTCACTTTTTTAATGAACTTGGAGAAGGATTTGATCCACTCAGCTGTGGTGTAGTCAGTTGATTCACTCAAATGACATAGCTGTTCATCTAACACAAAGGCCACCCTCGGGTGCCATTTGTGTTGAGATACAGTCAGCCCTGTTTGCAGCAGCTGTGGTCAGTCCCACCCTGCATTATTCCCTGAGCTTCAGGGCACATAGCCCTTGCCCATCTCCTCTCAGCCTTCCTCTGCCATTTATTGGCCAGTCACAGCATTTTACATCAAGATTGATTTCTGAATAGAACAGATAAGTCACTGATCTGTTTGATCAGCTGTGATTCATTGGTTTTTAGCATTTTGATTTGTGAACCCCAGGAGTCCTTCAGCAGTGTCATCCCTTTCAGACGCCCTCCTTAGATAGGCAATTACATATACTACCTACGCAAACATGCTACTCCCAGGTTACTTTCACCTGTTCCCAAAGCCTGGTTCATGGACCTCCAAACCTTCATTTCTAGCTACAGTGGTAGTCATGGGACTGTGATGAGCAGCTCTGGGAATCAGAGCTGCAAGGTGACTGAGAAATACAAAGGTATTCTCTAGTGCTCTTCCCATCTTGGAAAGCAAGATAAGATGTGTGAGCAGCATGTCAAACCCTCATTATCACATTGTGGTTTTTATATACAATGAGTCTAAGAAAGATAAATGTTGCAAGTGTAACTGTACCTTTCCATTATGATTGTGAATTTGTGGAAGGGCCAATAACTTCTGATTTATATAATTGACTTCCAGTGTAGGGGAATAGAAAGTAATTTTTCAAAATTCAGAGTTTTAATCTGATTAGAATTTTTTTTCTCATGAAATCATAATGGCCCTAAAAATTAATCCCCTGCCAAGAATTAAGATCACCGTGGCTATTATGGTAATTTAAACTGACGCAAGTTTTGGTTGCTGAGTCAGTTATGTATGCTCTGCATATATATGCCATCATCGTAGCTGAAGTATAGACAGTACAGCAGCCTGGTTCAAAAATATTAATTGAAAAATTAATTGACTTGGATCAGAAGGCTTCTTCTATGTGACTGAGATTGGATGAAAGAGAAAACAAAGTGTAATGATAAATGGCCATGTATTAAGCTGGGCTTGCTTTACAGTTTTAGGATGAAGGGAACTGTAGTGGGTCCTATTTTATTCAAAGTTTCTTTTTTATTCATTATCTAGAAGAAGACCTAGATCACAGGTCTTCTTAAATTAATTTTTAAGCTATTCCAAATAATAAAATTTTAATCTATTAATTAAATTTTTAAGCTATTCCAAATGAGGAAATAGAAATATTGTTTTGAACAGAAAAATCTCAAAAACTTGGAAATAAATATTTTTGGAGGATAGGAAAATTTCAATATAGACAAATCGGGTGGCATTTAATCCTGGTGCTATTGTGACAGAAGTCACAGGAAGTGGCATGTAGAGATGTTAATAAAAGGAAGCTTTTTCGAGTCGAGAGGAAACAACAGTAACCTCCTCCATCCACCCAGTCACAAATACCAACTGACTGTAGAGGTTTTTGGGTGTTCAAGAGCAGTTGTAAACACTGTGTAATGCCTGTGCAAATGTCCTCGCTGCCAACCCTTTCCTGGCATTGTCACAAACATCCTGTCGTTATGGAGCCAGGAGATTTTAGTGCTGTGGTGCCAGTATGCAGCAGCAGAGGTTGGGAAGTTACTGAAGAATCAGTATGGGATTTGGGATAAATGCAGAATAAGGGTTTACTGCAACTGTACATGCTGAATACTGACCTTAAGCTTGCCTAGGTCAGGAGATGGACAGGTACCCTTCCAAAGTGACCGTAGGGGTGCAGCAGAGCTGACCGAATTGCCCGTGAACCAGCAGGGGTGGTCCTAAATCCCTTCTTTTCCTCTGCCAGTGTTGCACTTGGCCACCACTCTCCACCCCCACACCTGCCTGTTCTGCTGATTTTGGCACGTGGGTCTGCGTTGCTTCAGCAGTTCAGCCTGACAACCTGGCATGGAGCCACTCGGTTTGTTAGGCTGGTGCAGTGCTGGGTTAGTAAATGCAACCAACACAGCAGCAGGTCCAAGGAGAAGTGGGATAGCCCAAGAGAAGGAGCAAGAGTCCACAGCCAGGCCGCAGAGGTGGGGAGGGAAGGGATGCTCGTGGTTTTGCTGTGGAGTAGCTGAACGGTAGTGCTGCACTCCTCATCCCTCTGCAGGGCTCTCTGCTCAGGCTGGCTGGGTTGGAGGAATGAGATGGTTACCACGTGTAGCTTCACCTATGATTTAATTTTCCTGTCTGCCAGCTGGGGATAACCTCTTCAAGGAATTAAGTGATTATAAATTGACTGTCAAGTTATTTGAAGAAAGGGAACGTGCAAGTGCCTAGATAAAATTTTAGCGCAATAGCTTTCCTCTGTATGTGCATGAGCTTACGTCAGTGGAGCACTGAGATGAAAGTGGGATTTTGCACTGCAGGCTGCAATGGGAATGTAGAGAGGCACTTGAGATGGGTTTGTTTGAATTGTTACAGTGGTTTGTTTAAAAACAAACAACTCAAGTAAAAATACCTTCTTCCAAAGTGGTATCTAGCTTTGCTTTCACAACAGGCTTTGGAAATTAGAGATTAAACCTAAGATTAAAGCTGCTTGAAAATAAGCAGAAAAAAAAAAGTGCTTGTCTCCTTGCTGCCGCATTGAACATACGTTGGATTGCTTAAACATAGAATAAATCTACTTTAAATTGCTTTCATCAGATGCATACTTTTATTAATAGACTTAGAATAAAGCTTGGAGAAAATGTAACACGTGCCTTTGTGGCTAAGCAAATCCAAGCTTTCCCTTTCTGCCCTCCCCCAAACGAGACTGGTGGTGCAGTAGATGTAAAGTTGACTTAAAACCCCTGTGAGCTCCACAGCGGCTGAGCTCGTGTGGTGTTATCCTCAGAGCTGATGTCACAAAATCGGCTGTGGTCTTGAGTCAGTGGAGAACTCTAATGCTGAGCAACTGGAAAATATCAGTGCATTAACTTCTCATTCTGTATTGATCCCCAAGCAGAGTTTCAAAGAACTCTATTACAAAAAAACCAGGGATTACTTTTTCGTGTCTTGTAAAGAATACATTATGCGTGTGGCAAGCTGAAGCTTTGAAACTCAACTTCCATCTGCACTCCGTGACAGTATTTTATTTAATTCCATGTCTAAGAGACAAGGTTTGGAAATGAAATTAGTTTGTGTCATGCACAGTTCCTGTAGAGATCAAAGGCAGACCTGTTAATGCAACTATTGCTATTCATGAGTTTCATAGCCGTGTGAGTTTCAAGTTAATTATAAATGCTTGTTTAATCACTTAACAATAGGGTATCGGAGTCTCATCTGGGCATAATGCATATAGCTCCCACTTTCTTTAATTAAAGCAAATTCCTACCTTTTTTCCCAAGAAATTAATTTTGGTGGTAATGCTCTAGGCTCTAGCAGGTCAGGATATGCAAATCTTCTTTTACATGTTGGACAGCTGCATGATGAATGTCTTTATTTTATTATCCCATAACTGCCCCTCCCTCCCCTTTGAATACAGGGCTGGTATAGTAGCCTGGTTTTCACTGTATGTGGCATAAATTGCTCTAGTTCATATAGTAGAATTCTTTTTGTGACATTTTACTAAAAATTGTGCGCATTATCCGTAGGAGATAATGCATTGTGAGATAAATTAATGTATTTATCGTTTTAGTTTATGAACACTTTGTTTAATGGATTTTAAACCTGAAGAGGTAAGTAGGGCACCTGCCTGACCTTCATGTCACAGACTACTGTGCTTTATTTGAATATTGAGGATTAAGTCTAATTATTTTAGTTAGGATAAACGATTTCAATCCCCTGGAAATTAAATTCTTGTGCGCTAGGGGAACCAGCCACAGTGCCAGCAATGCCTGAGGCACTTGGAGCAGCAAGGAATGTTAGATGAGAAATACGGATGAATCAACTTGAGCTGCAGAGAAGGGTGGAAAAGCCTCAAGTGCTACCCGAGAGTAGCCTCCTCCACAATCCTGGATCCTGCTTGTACGCAGAGATGAGGTGAGCAGAATGCTCTTGTCAGGCATCATGTAGGGGCTTCTCTGTGTCAGCCAAGAGAGTGGAATATGCAGCTCTCGTTGCATCCGATCTCAGCTGTTTCTGAGGGAGAGCAAGAGGGAGGAATAAAAGAAAAACTCAGAAATCAATCAATTGTGCATTTGGGGAAAAAAGTTCCTTCTTGACTTGTGAGGTGTGGGAGTTAATTACAGTCATCACACTGCAAGTACTCAGTGTGCAGAGGACCCTACTGATAGTCTTCCCCTTGATCTATAAAGTACGAAGTGTTTAGCAAATTCAGATTCCAGTGCTAAAAAGCTCCACAGACAACCACTTGTGCTGGCTTCATAAATGTTCTAGAATCAAACATTAATTCTCTTAACTCGTAACATTAATTGTAAGCCTTAATTAAACACCTAGAACTAAAATTAAAGCTACTAAAAAAAAAAAAAAAATTCTCACAGCCTGAGTGAGTCTACTATCTAATAAGCTGTTCTCTTGTTACTAAGAAATGACACCTGAATTTGCTTAGATTCAGTGTACAGCTGTTGGCTGTCACTGTTGGCAAGACTAAAGGTCCTCAGCTGACTTGATCTTTTGCAATTTTGTTGTTATGCACAGTGATCCAGCCTTCTCTTGCAAGAAAAGGAGGTAGTGTTCTTCAGATGGCCAGTCCCAAGGCTGCATCCCTGGCCCCTGGGTTTTTATGTGGCTCTTCTCTGAACCCCTCTGCTTTCTAAATCCTTTCTGAATCTGGGTCTGAGAACCAAGCTGTATTGTGTAGTCCTTACTGGATTTCTGAGCAGTGCAGTAAGAACTTTATTTTTGATGCCAGGGACTGCAGCAGCCATGGTGTCATCTGGAGAATCGCTGAACAGGCACTGAGCAGACCTCCTGTGTCCCACCCTCTGCATGGTTGGCTTCCCTGGAAATCAGTGGTGGACGCTCACCCCAGCTGAAACCTGGGTCGTCTGTGGTGGTTGGGAAGGTTGTGTAGCTCTACTGATTTTCCTGTAATGAGAGCCAGAGCCAGTTCTGAATAGAGGATGTCATCATCTTCGCTGTGAATCTTGTTCAAGCACACATAGTTTGCTATTTGAGGTGCTACTTGAGAACTTACTTTCAGCTGACATCATCAGTGAAGATCAGAGTCTGTGTGCTTCTGGAGGGATGTTACATGCATGTTTCCTTCTTCACACAAACTTACTCTGCTGCTATTTTGAAATGTGATTGTCAGTAGAGCCTTCTTGATGCAGCACATTAGAAAGATAGGATATGTAAATGCTGGTGTTGGCATCTGTGGCTAAAGCATGGGGAACACTCCTTTTTCTAGGAAAATGTTTTCCTTTAGATAAATGAAAATCCTATTGTTTGGCTGAGGATTGACCTCACACATGGGCAAAAGGTTAAGAGACAGAAAGGCTTATCCATTTGGCATGTAGGATTCAAAGCCAGGCGTGTTGCCAGTAAGCTCAATCAGAGCAGAGAAAACAATTTTACATGAAGTTCATAATGGCATTTTTTAAATGAGCAGGAAGTTTTCTTTTTCTAATCAAAACCTAGATAATTTATATATCTCATTCTTTGGTAATATCCTGACATTGTCCATGGATAAGGGATCCCCAAAGGAAAAGCTAAGTGATAGCAGCTGCTGTGTCAGCCTGTTCCCAAAAGAGATCATCTGTCCAGCAGACATCAGTGGGAGTCTGCCTGACAGAGGGGTGTGTGCACAGAAACCAAATTGCAGGATTGGGATCTAAATAGGATTGTGATCTTTGATTTCCAATCTGTGTCATAACTTATCTCTGTTTATTCCAGTATTTGAGATCTGAGAGTTTGTTCAGGTCACTCAGGATTTTATTTTCTCGGTTACATTACTGACTTAAAAAAAACCCCAACAAACAAACAAACAAAACCCCAAACCACCTAAAACCAGTGCTTTTCACTTTTCAAGAGTTCAGTTATAGAAGACAGCGGTGATGATAGCAGTTCTGAAGGAAACCATTCTCAAACTGAGAGTTCCCAGCAATGTAAAGAGCAGTTGTAAGTATAAGAAAGGGTTACAACTGCAAAAATAGTTTTCTTAAGGTTAATTGTGTTTCAGGCAAGGCAGTAGGGTTCATAGAGCAGATGGCACAGGAAGGATTGCTCAGAGAAAGTTTAAACTTAGTAAAATCTCAAAAATCAGATTAAGAAGACAGATGGGATTCTGGATTGGAGTGCTACCATTTAGGGATTTTTTGGTCTTTTTTTCACTTTCCCAAATTATAACCTTGAAGATGCTGGAGGTTTTTTATTTAGCTTACAACAAATTTAGTACTAGAAAACTGGGAGGGAGTTGCACTTAAGCAGCTGTTTTCACAGTAACTAGTAGTTTTGGTTTGCACTCATTTGAAAAACTAGGAGGTTATTGTTTAAAGGAAGACAAAGGACTGTAACTATAAGAGAACAGATTTACACTAGACTTGCTTGAGCATACATATACATCAACCTTGGTCTCTTTGTGAAATTTACCCCTGAATTTGCTCTTTTATGTGCTCTTTTCCCACTTTGCTTTGGGATTCTTGAAGCAGAGTTGAAAGGTTGCACTGTTAAACATCTGTGAGTGCCCCATTCCTACCTGCACTTCTAGACAGGGAGACACAGGCTTTTTGCCCATCCAGAGAGGATGCCTTTGCCTGTCGTTTATCTTCTGGAAATGACAAGTGGTTCTTGCTTTGGACTTTAATCTTTCCTATAAGAAAATAATGGCAGGACACACACTAGTGGTGCAGGCAAGTGACTCTGGCTCTGTACCTGTGCCCACCAGTGCTACCAGCCAACAGGGAAGTACATGCCAGACAGGTGAGGTCTGAAAGAGATGCATTCACACCACACCAGCTCCTGCCAGGTACATCAGACAGAGCTATGGCTCAGGCATAGCCTGTTGTGAGTGTGGCTGGCTTGTCTGGGGAAGTGAAAGACCACAGCTGCCCTGGGTAAGTCCAGCAGCCCAGGGTCTGTCACCTCAGCCACCTCTACTTTGCTGTCACATGAGTGCTTAGCACTCCTCACCTTTATGTCCTGTTCCTTCCTCCAGGACCTCATTAGTAGCACAGAACAAAGCTCTTCCACAACTAAGCAAATACTCCTGCTGTACATACAACAGTGTGAGAATGAAGCTGGCTTCCCTTTAGCACTTCATGTTCTCAGAGTTCATCTTTTGCAGTGCTTTCAGTTCCCTGCCTTCGTTTGCAGCTGTCCTTCTTCTCCGAGTCCGTGTGTCTTTAATTCTGTGTGAGCTCCTTGCTGTGGCAGGCTGCAAAACTCAAGAGTTATGTATCTGCTTTATACCCTCTGTTTGCTGAGAGTACCGGCCAAAAAGTTTGCAAGATACGTTACATACCCTATTCCATAGTTAAAAATAAGTCTTTTCAACAGGTTCTAATTGATTTCGTCTAGTATACCTAATCTTTTGATCTAAGATCTCCCTATTAATTAGAGATCAGACTGATCTTGGGTCACTTCTTGTCCTTACTCTGCTGTCTTACTTCCCTTCTCCAGTTCTCCTGATCCTCAAGAAGTGCCTGAGTATATCCTAGCCATTCTGAAATTTACTGTCTCTTTTTTATAGGTTGTTCTCATCACGTCACTGTTTGAGAGGATGTTTTCTTCAACAATTTCTTTCCAGTTTTAAGCTTTTGATCATTCAGTTGCTGTGGAAATTACAGTGATTATGTAGGTTTAGTGTTCGTGACTTCACTGCTGCATTAGATAAGAAAAAGGAGCTGTTGCGTGGGAGAAGGCCCTGAATTAAGCAACTTGTATACATTTCACATGTTTGTCTGGGAAGATAACACACGAAAAGGAGTTGGGATTGTTCAGGCTGCTAGGGTTTTCTCTATCTGCTCAGGAAAAAAACATGTCAAATATCAAAAAAAAAAAGGAGAAAACAAGCCCAGTGTCTGATCTAGGGACTGTGTGGTTTGGAACAGCAGTTCCAATCTGCTGCCTTTCAGGACATCAGACTTCCATCTTGGGTGATTGCCTTTGTCATTTCTGTTTAGAAATAGGATTTTGGAAACCCCTCTCCTTCCTTATCAGAAAGAGGGAAGGATGCAGAAAGAGAGAAGTATGCAGACAGAATCCCTTACATAGCTATGGTGTGAAAGATAAAGAAATTCCCTACTGGAGATACCCATGCCTAGCTCACTGATTTGGGAAGAGAAAGATGGATTTGTGCATACAGGAAAATTTTATTGGTTTTTCTCTTGATCAATTTTAGTAGTAGTCTCTATTCTGGAAGTTTGGATGTATATAAGGAATTAAATTGATTTGATACTTCTGTTGTTTTCTTACCCTCTTCCTTAATTAGTATTTAATATTCCAGAGCTCCTTGGTTCTGTCTTATATGTGGTTGTTTTAGAAAAGGCTAAACTTCCGTGTTACTGAAATTGCTAACAGCAATTGTCCTGTTCTCTTGCTTTTTCTTTAATGCATCACACATTATTCTTAACCTCATCTATTCTTGCATTCTTTGCTAGGAAATTCAAAGTGGGAAATGATAAGAGCACAGCTATCTGGCTTTGGATCTAAGCAAATCCCTCCACTCTGAAATAAAACTTACACTGTTTTTTTTCCTCATGTTTGTAAATACATGAATATATATATTTTCATTCACTGATTAATGTGGCTACCTTTCACATACACAAGATTTCACAAGTTGCTTGGTGGTAAAGGCAGGATTTCTAAGGAGGCACTCTGTACTGGGCACCAGAGTATGTGGACACCGATTTTCAATGTACATTGCTTCCTTTGACTACTAAATGCAAAACTGGGAAGAAGTCCAGAATCTTTAATAGCTAGAATGTTTTCATGCTGCTCCCATCTAAATTGGCATCCTCCGTTGCCAAGTTCTAAAGCAAGGGCTGCGATGATGATGAATTTCTGTAATGGGGTTTTTGTGCAGAGCCGCTTGATATTGGTATTTTCAGTACTGTAGGATTCAGAGAAGGTCCCTGCTTATAAAAGGGCCCAAGATATTGATCTTCCTGGCTGAAATGCCCTTAGGACAGATACGCTAATACTTTTGTATTAGGTCCTGACATCCTTTTAAAATTTTAGGTTGTTACAGTGCGTTTCTCCACATACTCAATTGTGTCATTTCATTGTTGAAACTCACAACAAAGATTTTGTTCTTTGTTTTCTTCTTGGTGTCATGTCTTGCTGGCTCAGGGCTTACACCAAAATAAGTTCTTACAAGGCATTAGCAGTAGAACAAAACTGTACCACCAGTACTGTTCTGTAGAAATCAGTGTAATGTTTTTGAATATATATGAACAGGAGGTTGTCGTGGTTTAAAGTTGGTTGAGTGCCAGGCACCCACAAAAAAACCATCTACTTATTTTCCTCTGCTACAGTTAAGCAGAGGAGGGGAAATTAAAACAAAAACTTCATGAGCTGAGATAAGGATTATTAAAAAAAAACACTTTAAGGCAAAACAGGTTTCAAACTTAAACAGTATAAAGAAAATTTATTATTAACAGAACTAAAAGTAAAAAGGTTAATGAGAACCAAAGCAAATCTTCAGAACACCTTTCCTTCCCAGTCTCTCCCTCTTTCTACTGACCACGCAAGGAAACAAAACATTGGGTTTTGGTCTGTATTTCACTTCTTAAAAGTCTTTCTTCAGTATGCTTAAGGAAAAGAGTTTCTTCTGCTGTGTGCCGTGGGATCCTACCCACGGGAGATAGTTCTCTGCGAACTTTTTTAGCGTGGTTTTAACTTTCACAAGCAGCAGCCCCACCCGAACCTGCTGCAATGTGAATCCCTCCCATGGGGCAAGGAGTCTTCCCACAGCTGCCTAGCGTGGGTCATTTTAGTTCATGGGGTTTAGTCTTTTAAGGATGAGCTGTTCTAGTTCGGAAGCAAAGGCTCTTTTCCTCCATCTCTAAAAGCAAGCGTCATCTCTTTTGTATTCGAGTTCCTCACTAGATTACAGCTTTTCAGCATCCACGCGCTCCAGCATTGGCGCTCTTTTTCACGGGCTGCACGTGGATCTCTGCACCCCCCAGGCACCTCATGAATTATAGGGAAACAGTTTGTTGTATTATAGTCCTCACCACGGCTCGGAGGAGAATCTCAGCTCTGGCGCTTGGAGCACCTCCTCCCTTTTTTTCACTGACCTCGGTGCCGCCATGTTGGTTTTCCTCACATGTCCTCACTTTTCCTTTTTCTCTGACTTGGAAGAAAGTTGGTGTCTGTAAGTTGCAGTTGAGAGGCTGATCTCGTCCGGGCTCAGCCTTGGGGAATTGCTCGCCATGTCTCTCCCTGCTGGCCACGCAGTCCCTGCCAGCGGCCAGCCCCGGCCACGTGGTTCTGACCAGCACCGCACGGGCAGCTCTAGCCTCAGGAGGGCTTTGGCCGCGTGGTCCCGGCCTCGGGAGTTTTTTGGCCGTGTGATCCCAGCCTTGGGAGGGCCCCGGGGTCGTGCCCGTCCCAGTGGCCCCCATCAGGGTGGGCCCCAGTGGCCACCTCACCACCCCTCAGGAGAAGAAAGAGAGCCTGCCATGGTTTTTCCTGTCTTAAGTATGTCATCACAGAGGCATTAACCAACTTGTCTAATTGGGCTAGTAACCTGCCCATTGTCAGAGCCTTCAGCTACTGGCTCTGTGCTGGACACTGAAGTTTTGAGCAGCTTTTCTCCCGCCCACTAAAAACTAGACTGTTTTAAACTAGCACAGAGATCATGCTCTCTTTTCTGGGCATCACATGCAGAAATGAGTTGCACATGGAGTGTGAGCATCTTGCTTGTGAGAGGCTTAAGTCTCCTGACACAATAACGGAGTTTGCAAAATACCATCTACTACCTTAGGGAATGGAGTAAGCTGAAGTGGGGAACTTCATGCAAGAACAACAGAATTTCCAAAAATTAGGATGGGAATGAGAGAAAGGGGGGGAGTGGGAGAGAAAAGAGAGAGGGAGGTACTCATTTAAGAGAAAGAGGCAACTGGAAGTGAAAAGAACCCAAGGAGTGTCTTGCTGGAAGCAGTACATCATTGCTGGGTCTTTTCAACGCAGCATTGCATTTAAGTCATGGTTATTGCGGAAAGGCAACAGCTGCTACTTTAGAGCATGAGGCAGTGGAACTATTGTAGGCACAGAAAAATAATCGTAGATACAGAAGAATGCCTTCCAGAGGGACTGTCTTGCTCAAGCCACTCCATTTTATGTAACAAAAGCCTGGTGACACAATGCGTGGTTTAGTCATAGGAGTGCCCAGAGTGGACAAATACTGTACATCTGGAAACATTTAAACTAGTAATTAGTTTCTGGAAAAATGGCAAATTACTCAAGAAAAATGTAGTGCATTGTGTTGGCTTCTGACTGCATATCTGCAAGATATATGATTCTCCTGACTGCCTTAACCATCACTTCTTTGCTTCTCACCAGCAGTATGTGGGGACAGGTGATACAGTAGTGTCAGGGCTACTGCTGTCACTGCTGGCACTCTGCATCCCACCTGGTTGTCCTGTGCTTTGAGGACACAGACGTGATCCTGGGGGAATTCACCACCTTGGTTAGGCATCACCAGGGAAGTCCTGTACCAGCTGGGGCAGTCTCTCTCACCAGAGCTGAAAATCTCCAACTGTAGCACAGCCTACTCTATTGCCCACTTTTTTCCTGGGCTTCTGTCATGCAGATTTCCTCCATTCCATTGTTACACAGAGAGAATTACTTTTGGAAGGAGTGAGGAGCATACCCCACTTGGAGCCTTTCCCTCTCCCCACTGCTGCTGGAGAAGGCTGGCTGGAGCAGAGGCATGGCAAGGCAGGGACCTTACAGAGAGTTTCCATGCCCTGCTGTCCGTGGCTAATACGTGATGTTTGATAGCACACATTTAGAATTGCCATAGTACAACAGTAATGTGTGATTGATGTGTTGCCCCTCAAAGGGGATGTTGCCTGCCCTGGTGATGTGCTGCCCAGCTGCATGTGGGTCACAGGTGGAAGATAGATGCCTCCACAGTTGAAGTTAGCTGTTGGGCAATAATTCAGGACCTGGTCTGGCTTGTGGCAGAATCTGCCATGTCTCTAAAGAGTGACTGCCTGAGATGGAGAGCTGTGGGCCAGTATAAAAAGTTGTACACGGCACCAAAATGTCAGAGCTGGTGTCTTTTCAGTCTTTGGTGTGTCAGCATGTTCTAACTGCTGCCTCCCACAGAAGCTTTTCAGACAATAATCTGTGGTTGTTTGTCATTACAGAAGTAACGCTGAAGGTCCATGTAAGCGATGCCAGCACCCATCAGCCAGTAAATGAAGCCTTCATTGAGATTTTTACCAACCAGATCTCCATTGCATCTGGAACCTCAGGAGCAGATGGCACTGCCTTCCTCAAGTTTCAGTATAAATTGGGCAATCAGCTGATAGTGACTGCTAGTAAACATTCATATGTGCCAAATTCTGCACCATGGAAACCTGTAAGATTGCCTGGTAAGAGATCTTTATTTTTGTTCTGAGGTAAGATTTTGCATCTAAAGGAAGCTACACAGTTTTGTATGATGTGTTTCAATGCTTGAGATACTGGGTGGGAGGAGAAACATCTGCACATTTCAGAAATAGTAACGTTTCTACCTCAGTTAAACTGCAGCTTCAAGGCTGAGCAGAGACTCACTCTCCTGGTGGTCTTTGATACAGTGCTACATCAGTTTTCAAACATTTGTTGGTGCTCTTACAACTCCATAGAAAATAGAAATCTATTCCAGATCTTTTTCTTTATGGAAACTCCGTTTCCAAGAGCCTTGTTTCAGCAGCTGTGATGTACTCTTGCTTCTCTTCCAAGGTGTAGCAACAGCTGTTGCACCATAGGCTGTAGTGTACAAAAAAAGTCCTGGTCTTTTAGTTCTTAGCCACGTCAGTAGAACAGTTTTAATCTGCAGTTGCATTATCCAGATGTAAGGATTTTTAGTAACTTAATTAGCATGGCTTTGCTTCTTCCACAGGCATAATACTTATACTTCCATGTTAGTTTTTATCAGAATGCCTCAGAACTTTACATCAGTTACACGAGAGGAAAAGTTGAGTCATGAAGCCTATTTCTGTACTGCTAAAAGGAACAGATTGAGGGTGGCTTTCAAACCCTGAGATGTAACATCTATATGAAGGTGACATCCTGAGTTTCATCTGCCTTTCCTGTAATCCTCAGCCACAATTAGGGTCCATGATATTTGGGAATGGTCCCAGGCTTGTATTACAACCAAATCACACCTAAATAGCACACACCTCAGATTTGATAATTAGCCTGGGCCAAAGCCATGCCAGGTTTTAAGTGCACTAATATTTAAATAGTATACGTGTTCCCAGGGCAGTGTTGAATTCCATGTCTTGGCTGCATTTTATTTATTAATATCAACATAGCCAGAAGGACTGCATGACTTGCTGCAAGGTCAAGTAGCAAATATATTTTCAGAAGGGGAAAGGAACGTGAATCTCTTCAAACCTAGAATTATGCTTTAGGCATTTCAACATGCTGTTTACTTATCTGCTTTCACTTTCTTCAGATGAGATAAGAGTGACTTCTTCCACATTTTGTGTACTGTATTCCACCATGTTTTTCAGCTACTTAATGAAGCTACAGCAAAGAATTTAGTCAAGCTCTTTGGGGTGTAGTGAAAGAATAAGAAACAACTGAAAAGAGTTGCAGCCAGGAGAGTTTCAAATAAATAAAAGGCAACGATTCATTACGGCAGCAGTAAAGATTACAGGCAACAATTCATTACAGCAGCAGCAGAAAGGTTGTGAAATAACCATCTTTAAAGACATTCAGAACTCAATTGGACAACCCCTGTTTGATGGAAGCAGGTGACATCCAGAGGTCCCTTCCAGTCATAATCGTTCTGTGACTCTGTTTAGAAATTTCCTTTGGGTTCTCTTCTCTTCTCTTTAAATAAGATGAAGTTCAGCTTCCTCAGCATACTTCATGTGCTTTTAAATGATTAAAGTATGCAATAACCTTGCCTTGTGTCTCTTACCTTTCTGACTCGTACCCTAGGTGTTTTGAATGAGATGTACCCTTCCACAGCCTGGAATTTGTTTGGTTAATTTTTTGCTTGTTTTTTTTCTTAAAATACTGATTTTGAGGGAAGGGAATGAAACAGGTCATTTTTGTTTTAGTAAGTCATTGAAGTTTAAAGAGCAGTAATTGTATAGGTTACACAAAATCTTTCTTTCCATGGCTGAAACGTGAGCTTAGCTCAGAAAGTAGATTCGTTTCACCTCTGATCCTCCCCCACTGAAACTGGTGGATAGTTTGCCATTGATTTAATTGGAAGTAGAATCCTTTCTTTTGCTTTCTGTACCTTGAACTTATTCCTTTCTTTGATTAAAGAAACAACGAGTTAGAACTTGATATGCCCTATGTAGATTTAATAGGGTGGTTCTTTGAATTAGAAAAGGTACATGACATAGAAGTTAAGGACCAAGATACTTAGGCTTTTATTTTTTGTATTGACTAAGATGCCTGTAGTCTTTTAAAAACTTTCCAGGGTCTGTTTGTATTTAAATGCCCTGTATTTAAATGCCTATCATGCTTTTAACTAGCACAGTACAGAACTTTTGAAAAACGTGTGAGTTGTTTTGTTGTTATTTTTAAGCTGGCTTGAATGATGGGGAACAGGCAGCATATCTCCATGTTCATTCTTCAGTGTGCAGTCTGGGCACACCCATACAGCTGGATCCTCATTTCCCAGAAATGCTTTTTGACAGTTCTAGGAGCTGTCCCCCACAGAGCAGATCCCCTACTCTGAGCAGCATTCCACCCAGGGCAGTGTTTAAGCTGATGTGCCATCCTGTGTACTGTGGTAAATGAACTATGGCCCTGTTTACCTCAAATGGGAAAATGATAACCACGAGCAGGGAGTAGGTTTGAAAGCTATAGGGTGGTAATGTTTAAAGTGCTGTAGCAGAACTTTGCCAAAGGATCAGGATTCTTCCATCATAGGCAATATGCATTAGTTGTACCCTTATGCTGAAAAGCTGTGCAGCCACTGAACTTGTGATACTGTTGTAGTGGCTTCGAGGAGTAAACATTGAGGGTTTTCTGTTCTTATAATTTGGCAGAAATTAACTTTTCTTATATTAACCAAAGTAATTACTAGCTCTGTACCGCTTAAGCAGGAGGATTATTTATTTACATAGTGATAAATGGTAGGAGGAAAAGATTTAAGATCTCTTCTTCCATTAAAATATTTATCAGCAGAGCCATGACTCCACTTATTAACAGTTCATTAATTTAACATCACTTGAGTTGTTGAAGTGTTCATGATGGAAGATGTGTTCATCTGTCTGCACTTAACTATGCATAGATTTTTTCTTTGTAAATGATTCAGAAGAAAACATTTGTGACTGGTAATCCTTATTTAAAAGGATGCTTGTTTTGGAGCAGTGTATGCAAGGAAGAGAGGGAGTTGCCGAGACAGCAGACTAAGTTGACCCTTAGTTGGTAGGGTCAGTTGGTAGGGTCAGTGTCCAGTTGTCTACTAAGTACCATCCATCTTCTTGCTCCCCCCCAGCCTCCATGGAGTGGGGAGGAAACTCATAAAAAGGTAAAAACCATGGGTTGAGATAAGGACAGTTTAATAATTGAAATAAAGTAAAATTTTATAATAATAAGAAGAAGAAGAATGAGGCCTAACAAAAAGAATGGGGAGTAAAACCCAGTTAAAGCAAGTGATGCACAATACGATTGCCCAGCCCATCCCTGAGCAGCAGTTGACCCCTCCCAGACAACTCCCCCCAGTTTTTATACTGGCCATGAAATTCTGTTATATGGAATTTCCCCTTGGCCAGTCTGGATCAGCTGTCCTGGCTGTGCTCCCTCCAAGCTTCTTCTGCAGCTTCTCACTGACAAAGCATGGAAAACTGCAAAGTCCTTGACTTAGGGTAGGCACTGCTCAGCAACACCCAAACCATCAGTGTGTTACTGACATTATTATCATCCTGAATTCAAAATGCTGCACTGTACCAGCAGCAGAGAACAAAATAGCTGTATCCTGGCTGAAACCAGGACAGTCAGTCAAAGCAAACCATTTTTGTCACTGTGGTGAAATAGAGTTTTAGGAGCAGAGGATGATGCTTATAGTATTTTTGGGAAAGGAGAGCTCATCTGGAAAATTGTTTACCTGTAAAATAAGGTAAAAACTGGGAAGGCATAGTATTTCAGGACTTGTCCTTGGCATAGCCATTCAGGGAAATGTGTGCCCAGCTCCGGATCCACACTTCAAGAAGAGTGTTTAAAACTGTGGGCTTTTATCAGGGGTGATTAAAAGATCAGAAAATATGGTTTACAAGGAAAGACTTGGAAGTGCTTAATTTGTTTTGTTCACTAGCGAGAAAGTTCATGGGGTAATTTGATCATAGTCCATCAATACCGTCATAGAGAACAGGAAACGGGTGAGAGAGAATTCTTCCGTCTAGCAGGCTTGTATAAAAAGAAGATCAAATGGCTGGAAATCTAACCTCTATAAATTTTGATGGGCAAAGAGGCACACAGTTTAACTGCCCTCATAATTATTTATTAGAACATTGATATTGTGGTGTGTTCTTCACCACTAGACACCTGTAAAAGAAAATTGGAGTTTTCTACAACATGTTTTCAAGTTTCGGTACAGCTGTTGAATCTGCAGCAGTAATTAATTCAGGGAAAGCTGTAGTTATACAAGAATAAAGCTGGATCATCACTGTCATCCTTCTGGCCTTAAAAGCTGTGTCTTTCTGTCTTTGTCATGCTGAGAAAAGATTGTGCAGAAAAGCCCAAGGGAAGTTTAGAGGTTATATATTCATTATAGTCTGGCATATATGGAAGAAGATGTTGGCATGGTTGATTGTATTGAGCTCCCCAGGGTGTCTAAATTATATTAGCTTTCTTCATACAAATTAAGTTATTGGAATAAAGACAAATTTTATAATTGTGTGGCCTTAGTGCTACTTGCACTAGGCTTTCTTACTTAACATTGCCTAATGTGTAGATCTGTTTTATGTGTTGGAAAGAAGATTCCCAGCTGTACTTGCAATAACATGATTTTTAATTTTTATTTATTTATTTTAATGTTTATATATATATATATATATATATATATATTGTTAAGACCACCTTTTAGATGGTAGTTTTTATCAGCATGTTTCTCCTAGTTTCTTCTCCTTTCTCCTGTACTTCTCCCAAACACTAAAATTTCTGATCTTTAAAAGGCAAATATATTTCTTAAAGCAGAAATACTGTAGTCTCTCTTTTGGTAGCTAGCATCTCTATGGTCTCTTGGGTTAAGTAACGTGTACTAATTTAGAGGAAATCAATAAAATTCCAGAAAATTAGAAGAATTTGTGTTGTTCTTCTGTTGACTGTTTCTGGGAATGCCTTCCTCAGCTGGCATTTACTTCAGACTAGGACGAGGACTCTCCAGGTATGGGATGCTGCTCAGTTACCAAAAATTACTAGTCTGCATTAGTCTCCTCCTTCTGTCTTTGAAAGCCATGTGTGGACTGCAGGCAGTCATGCTCCTTACTGTTTTCATGAATGCAGGAGGCAGGTGGGCTCTGTGGCTAATTCCTTCCATATTTTGGATCTTCTGGGTCTTGGCATGAAATTATATCCTGTTTTTCACTCTGCAAAGATGTGTGTGCATACTGACACAGCCCCCTGCAAGGAGTGTCAGTACCCAGTGGGAAGGGAGGTGCTTGCAAGGCAGACTTCTTGCAGCAAATACCATTTATCCGTCCCCTTTCACACCACTGGTAGGATGACAGTAGTTCTGCTATAAATAACACTTCCCTGGTGTAGGTGGTGACTCAGTAAGTACATGCTGCATTTTAAAGCAAATTATTCAGACTTATTCATCATACTTTGCCTTTCTGTATGACTTATGTAAGCATCTCAAAGTACTTAAGTTTCATTAAAATATTCCTGAGGTAAGAAGTATAGCTGTTGCACAGAAAAATAACTCAGCCAGACTGAGTTAATGTTTCAGTTCTCTTTATGTATTTCATGTCTTTCTGTGGAGCTGGGAATTGCTTCATGTAAAGCATGCTTTACACTGCACTCTTCAGTGCTTTGAGCTGCCATGCATGACGTGCAGGAGTCAAAGCTTAGAACATTTTGTTTAGTTCAGTAATTATTCTGGCAGTTTAACTGTTTGGTTCAGAAAATGCATGTGGTTTCTGTCATGTATACAATATGATTTTAATAGTTTGGGTGGCCTGCTTTTGCAAAAATGTGAAGAAAGTAAGTGCTGTTGTTGTTGGATTATGTTTATAAGAATTTAAATATATCCCACTTAAACCACTTCTCTCCCACAGTGTTCTCTTCACTGAGCCTCGGCCTTCTTCCTGAACGCTCAGCTACTCTCATGGTGTATGATGATGTAGTCCAGATAGTCTCAGGATTTCAAGGTATGCTGGCTTTTGGAAGTTGGAATTAATATTTGAGGGACACTAAACAAAAAGCCTGACAGCCCAATGCTGTCTGAACTCTGTCCTGTGAATGAGACTGATATTCTGTGGGGAATTCAGAGTTCCCTGAAGCATGCTTCTCTGTGGGATTGTTTTACCAAATTAATAGCTGAATTCGTCCCTAACTGCTGTGACTAGGGAATTCAAGTTACACGGTAATAAATGAGTTTGGACTCTAGTGTGCCATTTGAGAGCTAGAGATTAAATTTCTTACGCTATCTGTTGGATGTTTTTTCATCTAGCCTCATTTAACCATCCTTGAAGTAGACATCTTCTAGTGTTCTTAATGTCTAAGAATTTTCTCTGGTTTTATTTTTTTTCTTGCTTCCTAGTGTGAATGACTTAGAAATTTAGGGCATAGAAAACCTGAAAATTTCTTGTATCTGCATTGTTGTATATCCTATATAAACTTACTTTTCCTGTGGACCCCTTGTCAGACTGCAAACCTAAATCCTGCACATTGAAACCCACTGTGTTAGGAGAATAAAGTTTGAATAACCTTTTCGTAAGGCCAAACACAGATGTTAAAGCAACTGTAGTATCAGTCAGAGGAACAGTGTTTTCTGAACTGCCCAGTGAAGAATAAAATGTCCAGCTGACCTAGGGGTCTGACGTAAATAAGTCCAATTGATGTGCTGGCTGAGGTAAGTCTGTTAACAAAAGAGCAGGAGCTTTTTACCTTGAACCAGAAAGGGGACATCCTTCCTGTGGGCGCTCTTATTGTGCATAAATGGTGTCTTATCCACAATAAGTCTTATGCTCACCATCATTTTAAACGCTACTGGATAGTTAATAAAGAAGGGAATAGTGCCCTCAATAGTATTCCAAGATAACCTTGTTCTGTCTGAGAGAATATAATACAATTATGCCTTCCTGACATATTTTTTTAGTTAGAAGCCATCCAGACACAATAGGCTTTTCATTAATGATAGCGCTAGATATGACTGAAGCTGGAAATGCATTCAATGAATTAGCTAGCTGATGGAATGCTCAGAAGGAGCTGGAGAAACAGCTGCTGTACATATATTCTGCAATTTGAGAGCTGGACATTGTCTAATGGGGTAAATTAGATGGATGGTGAACTGTGTTTAAACACAAGGGATTCCATTAGGCAAAACATGAAACATTGTTTACCAACAGTATTCTGCTATCATGCTGTATTAAATATTCTTATTCTTATGCAAATGTGCTAATATTATGCAATTAACTGAAAAAGAACAGTATTGCATGTTCATAGGTACCTTCAAAAAAATGGGGGATGCTAAAGGACTAGAGGGACATTTAACAGCTGAGTGAGACTCATAAATATTTTCAACATAATCTTCCTTCCTTCGGTGAATTGATCCAATGTGTTAACAACATATGTAAATTAGAATAATGTAACTGGTTCTACAGGGATAGCAGAAAGAACAGATAAAGGAAGAAAGTGGTACCTGGAGTATGCTAAGGATTGGGATTGGAACTCGCAGTCTTGCCCAGTAAAATCTAATTTATTGGTCCAGTCCACATTTCTTTTCTTGGGACTTCTCTTGTGATGAAGCCTAAATGAAAGACAGCCTAGACATTGTTCCAGTATTTGAATGGAGCCTCTCTAGTCTCGATCCAAAATCCTTGTGACCTAGTTTTTCTCTGTTATTTCTCTAATTTACTTCCCAGTAACCTCGCACTGTTTCAAAAGAGCTGATCAGGAGTTACCTTAGTGCAAAAACGAGAGCAAACCAGAACTCATTATGCCTGGAACAGGCTGGGAACAGTGGTGTTTGAAGCACCAGTTAAAGGGAAAGAAAGGCCTGTCTTGGTACACTAAGTTACCAATTGCATTTGAATAATTAATCAAGCAAGCAACGTATTATGCAGTTGAGAAGTTTGTCTGAGTTGATGCAGGCAGCTTCATTTTCGTGATGGCATTACAGTCCACTGCTGTGCTCTGTCAGTAATTGTGAGGGATGGGTCTTGCCAACCACTGGGTCATTTAAGTTATTTAATAGCAGCACAATGACGGGCTGAATTTCAGTGTTCAGTGAATGGAAGCTGTATGGGGACCCTCTCTCTGTCTCTGACCTATGAGCAATCAGAGCATGAATTAGTGAGACTTCAGATGTTACTTCACATAGATTAAACCTCAAATGCTGGTGTGGTGCCACATGTCATACATCCCGTGTGACAAAAGGTGCCGTACAGGGACTCGTTGAGGTTACATCCTCAGGAGTGTACTGTCAAACTGGAGCTGACAGCATTTGAATCATGGCTGATGTGTTGACAAGAGGCTGTTTAAAGAAGATAAGATCCGTGCTCAACAGTCTTTACCTCATGGCACACACCATGTGGAAAGAGCTCAACATGCCTATTTTACACTTGAATGTGCTTGGGTTTTATAAGTAAAAACTGGATTTTATAAGTAAAAACTAGGTATCTTCAGTAAT
The DNA here is from genome assembly GCA_013397055.1 of Pachycephala philippinensis. NCBI lineage: Eukaryota > Metazoa > Chordata > Aves > Passeriformes > Pachycephala > Pachycephala philippinensis. The sequence goes on along the minus strand of VWZT01013843.1, from coordinate 111,772 downwards.
AGAAGCAATACTAATAATCCAGTCCCAGTGATAAGTGATGACTTACTGAAAAATACTCTTACGAGTCTGGTCAGCACAAATTTCTACCACTTCCAATTCCCTCAATAAATCTATCCCCAGACATACGTCCCAAAATCGACTGTGGCCTCTGGTAAAGGAGAACATTGGATTGTCTTCTGGCAAGGTGGTGAGAGAAGGAAAATGCCTTGGTATCTGCTTCCCTCACAAGCCTTTCTCTAGAAGCTCCCAGTCGTCTGCCCGTTTGGAGTCTCCTGCCAGGTGTGGGAGACCCAACTGAGGAACAGAGGGGAGAGTCAGGGTGAGTGGCAGGTTTTGGGTGAACATCAATCTGGAGGAATTTGTTTTTCTAGAGTGTGGATTAACTACTCTGCACTGATTTATTGTCTGTGTATGCACTATCTACAGAGGAGGCTGTTTCTTCATGCTCAAAGCTTATATCTGAGTTCATTGCTGCACAGGTTTCCTGCCAGGTTTGGGGCTCAGCCATAAGAAGGCTTTGTGCTGCTTGTAGGATTGAAGGAACTGAGGTTGGCTTTCTGAGTCCTCCTTATCTAGTTAAAATTTGGCAAGTCATGGCTCCCCCAGTGCTAAAACCTAACCATTTTTTAAATAGAAATCCCGTAAACTACTGCATTACAGACTCAAAAACATTAACTTGAGTTTTAATTTTTAATTAGTTTGCATCTTTGGAAATAAAACACCAGTTCTTGGCAACTTGAATAATGCATCTTAACCAGCGATTTAGACTTCAGAAAATCCTACAATTTTACATTGAAGTGATGGTGATAATCCTAATGCCAGTTTCTTTCTTTGGAAGGAGAGGGGGGTGTTCCTCTTCTGTTACTGTGGATATTTATACCCATGGGCTGTAGGAGCCCAGTCAGCAGTGCAGCCAGAGGTTTCCAAAGTGCCTGAGCAGATCAGTCCCTGAGGTACAGCAAACTGGTACAGTATTGCAGAGCACACAGGAGATAAGTCCTGCCTGAGTTTGTTGCAGTCAATTTATATAATCTTTTACATAGTTTTCCATTTAAGTCTAGAAATCAGATAAGGGAGATTTCTTCCCGTTTCACACAGGTGTTTTTTAATGACTATATTAAACACTTAAGGGTATTGCCAGTCTTGAGAGCCTGCTGTAAACACGTAAATGTTTCAGAAATTAGAAAATAAAAGCTATTTTATAGCTTTTTCTTGCAGAATTACTAAAGAAATGACATCTGAACAACAATCAGTTCTTTGGAGGTGCTTATTCTTGTACACAGACATTTTTCTTGGCCAATACAACATTTTGTTCTGTTGAGTTTTATGTTTTCTCACAGCTAGAGCTCCTGCAGGAAAATTATGCAAGAAAAGATTCCAGTCTCTAGGTTAATGACACTGGCAGTTACAAAGCTTAGGAGCAAGTCAGCCTTGTTATTCTTTCTCACAGTGAATCTACATGTAACCTAAAAGTGCTGCCAGAGACTAATGGGGGAAAAGATGCAAAATTGTTTTGAGTTGACATCTTTGAATCACATAGTCCAATGTGAATTAAGAAGAAAACTGCTTGCCTCTTGATTTTGTGCTGTGTGGGAAGTGTTCTGTGTGTATTCAAAATGAGCTCTGGAGAATACAATAGCTTTTGATTTAAAAATTAATTTGCATGTTGTGCACACGAACTTGCAGATGGAGTCTTGCTGTGTGTTGCTAAACAGTATTAATGGTGAGTATCCTTTGAAAAAGACTATTGACTTTATAAGCTGGGATTTAAATGAGACATGAAATGCTGTAGTACATGAAACAGTCTTAAATCATGTTGCAGCAAAGACCCTTCAATTAACACCTAGTGAGCTTGAAAGAAATGCTAACACTGTACAAGACAGAGGAAAAGAGACAAATCTTACATGCCAAGTAATCTGGTTCTGTTTAGATGTGTTCTTTGCATGGGAAAATATGGAAAATCTTTTCACCCAAGGTTTGTCAAGTGAATCTTTTCACCCAGTGATTTCAATAGTGACTGGTCTCAGGTCTAGAGTTAGTTTTCGTGGCTGAAGGTTGGCAAAATGTAAGTACAGAAGTTACATAAGTTAATTGAGACTACAGGTAGAATTGTCTCTTAGTAAATAATTTTAAAGAGTATAAACTACATTTATCGTGCTGTTTCAGGGAAAACAAAATTTGAACAAATATGGTGAACTGGATGCTTTCGTAAGCTTTTGCATACCCTACCTCTGAACTTAGTTTTAGTTTCAGTTATACTCATTAATAGAGGCATGTAATGAAAGTGCAGGAGAAACAACAGCCAGAAAAGCTTCTGACAGTAGGTGCCTCCACAATTTTGCTCTGGAATACTTGTGGACAAATAATGGCAACTGCAAAATAAATGTAAAAACACTGGTTTTCCATCTTTCGTAATAGCCTTCTGATGTCTCTGGCCTTCTCACTACTACTGCAATTTATAATGAAAAAAATGTTAAAGTGCTTCCATGAATATGAACGCTTAAATATTCTGCCCACCTTGGATATAAAGTCACTTTTAATATTTTTAGGTGCACGGACTCAGCCACAAGTTCACTTTCAGAGAAGATCTGTGAAATTGCCAGAGAACACTAGCTACAGTGATTTGACAGCATATCTGACTGCAGCCAGTTCACCCTGGGAAGTGGACAGTTTCCCTTATTTGCAGGGATTAGATGGAAATGGAACAGGTAACCCACTTTGGTTTTGCTCTGATTTCTTATTGGTCCAGGGCTTGACTTTTGATCATATAATTCTTTCCATTCCCCATTCCAGCAAACATTCTTTCAAATTTGGGTGACGTGATGCGTTCAACTGCCCTACTAATATGCTGTTCCAGTGAGCAAGAGGGCAAGGTCTGCTATCCCTTAAATGGGGCCACTGAATAGCAAAGATGAAAACTCCTTGGCATTGGGAGATCAGATGAGTTGGTTACACTTTTAGTTCTGAGCTGAGTCTCCAAAGGTGCTGCATGTGCACATAAAAGATGGAGATTAATGTGAAGGAACAAGAGAGAATTTAACTTGAGGGTGCCATAAAATTCTTGTTCGTCTTTTTTTTTATAAAAATAAGTAAAATGCCTGTTATCAAGGATTTAATACTGTGTTGTTTCAATGGCTTTGTTGATACTTTTGAATGTAGCCAAAATGTGCAAATTCGTCTAGCACCAAAGAGAAAACAATGAATATTCATAGTAGAAACACAACCACTGTTAAATTCAAAGTTGTAATACATTTTTATGACTGCAACTGCCTGCTAGTCATTTTCTACTTTTCATTCAGTCTTGAGTGAAATAACTGGTGTTTCACAGGTAAGAGAAGACGAGCAGAATCAAGAGCAGAAGCCTCCAAATTCTTAAAAGGCTGGTGTGAAAAGGAGAATAATTTGTTTTCTGTGCCCATAGTGGGTTAGAAAGATATCAGTGGCCATGCAGTGTAGCAAGAGAGATTCAGGCTAGTGATTAGGAAAACCTTGCTATGGTGAGGATAGTTTAATCTGTAGAATTAATTGTTTGAGGGTGTTGGACAGAGTTAGACAGTCACCTGTGAGGATGGCAGAGGCATAGATGAGCCTGCTTTGAAGCAGCCTAAATAGCCCCTTGACATCTCTCCCTGCTGTTTCTCAGGATGCATTTACTTGTGATGTGTTGATCTAAGTGACTTTGAATGCTAGGTCATGTGTGTAAACGGTAGCTTGCTAGCTTCCCCCTTCTTCCCTTTGTACAAATCTGTGCATCTCCTTTTCTATTACAACAAGAAATGTGTCTGCAGCCTTACTCCAATCCTTCTGTCTGCTCCAGTGAGTACATCTCATCCTATCTCATTCTATCTCCCCGTCATTTTCCTATTCTCATCTTCAACCTTCAGTTTCCTCTGACTTTTCATACTCAGACTCATCAAAATCTCTTTATCTTTTTTAAAATGAAGGAATGCATTTGATCTCACTCATTTGTCTGCTTCCTCATCTCCGTTCTTTTTATCCCTAAACCAACTGAACAAACTGCTGGCAATGTGTGTGGGATTCCTCTTTCCCAAATCTTTCCTAAGTACTCTGCAACTCAGCTTACCATTCTTGCATTTATTTAGTGATCACAGGTCTTGCCAAGGCTTCAGATGATCCCATCTCGTGGGAACTGCACAACCAGGATACTGTCTTTCTCCTGTTTTACCTCCTATCCCCCTATAAAACAGATTAATGCAGCCTTGGGTTTTTTAGTCTTCAGTATTCTTGCATGACAAACTTTTCTTCTTGAGCACAGGGACCCTGGATTTGACTTTTAGCCTTCAGGTAAAATTATGTTTTAAAAGACCAAAATGACTGGCAAAGAAATGGTGTTTAAGAAACTGAGAAGTGCCTTGTTTTCCAAATACTGTAGTATTCAGTATGGTGTAACACAGACTACAAATGCAATGTACTTTATTATGCACTATAGTAGAAGTGAAATGTCCTCTGTCTCTAGTAGAAGCCTCTCCTGATGTGGAAACATGAAACTTTAAAATTCTAAAGTTGAATTGACTTCCTTTTCTGCATCTCCAAGTGACTTGGTGAAGACTTGGCCTGGAAAACTTCTGAAAGCATAAGATATTAGGTCAACACCTGCTGGAGATTTTTTAATATTTCTGGTCTCAAGAGAAAAAGAATATTTACGAATTTTAGAATTCTAAGAAAACTTAGCTTTGGTTTGCATGGGAAATTTTGGAATTTGGCAGAACACTGTCTCTTCCCTCTCTCCCACCTCTCCTTCCCCCACGATTACTTTTCTGTTCTTTCACAGTTTATTTGCATGTCTGTAGTATTTTGGTGAGGTCTCTCCATTTAGGTCCCTCAGTATTTGTCTAGAGTGACTTTATAGTAGATTTAGCTAAAGCCTATTCTCTATGAGTTCAGCACTTTTCATAAAATACCACCTGGGTGTTGAGTTACTAATACAGAGCAGGGAGAATTCATTGCATGAATCAGCGTGCTGTAAACATAAAAATTTGAAGAATTTCAATGCAAGTAGTGACAAGCCTGTATACTGTTAGCTTATTGTTTATATTAATCACCAGTTGGAGAGCAGGAGGATGGTTCTACAAAATCTTGTCTTTTTAACCCAGCTAAACCAAACGTTCCATCATCTGCCTCAATGGACCAAGCTGGCTAATAACCATTACTCCTCCTGCTTTTTGTGGCTGCTTGTTTCTTTATAAAGCATCATGTCTGAACTGACAGTGAATTTTATCTGATTATTTTTAAAGCTCTTTACAGGTCACCAGATGTCAAAAGTGACAAGAAATAAATGAAAGCTGACATTTATCGAAGTCTATTCCCATTTAATCTGTGCATGTGTTTATCAGTTTTATAGGCTGCGAGAGTTTCATAAGCATTGATTTTAATTTGCCTTCACAACAAAAAAGAGAAACATTTTATCTTTTTACTGGGCATTAACATACTGTACAAGGTGGCAAACTGAAGAATCATTTCTTCTTGCTAGAGGTCAGTGGATTTCAGAAATTTCTTCATCTTCTAATATAAATTGTTCTGCCCAGTGCTGAGCAAAGTATTAGTGCATCTTAATTAAAAATTGTGTTTCACCATCAGAATGCTTTTTCTGGGACTGAAAAGTAATTTTTCCATATACATGCTACATCAAGACAGTAATAAAAGAAAAATTCAAAACTTTCAATATCTAAAATATGCAAAATACAAAACATTATTTAATCCTTTATATTAATCTAAAATCTGAAGTTATACCTTTTTTCATTTGGAATTTGTATATACAAGAATGTCATCAGGATACAATACTTGGCAAGAGGAATTTATTTGTCTGATACCAGCCTGAGAACCTTAGTGGCCCAAGTCCTGGGGTCAAGCATCAATCTGATGGAAGTTATAGCTGCATGGCAGAGGCAGTGTATTGAATGATCAAGAATAAAGAAACAACTTTTCCCTTACCAATTCCTTCCTCTATCTTGCTATTTTATATTCTAAGGTGTTAAGGAGACAATATTGTGCGCCATTGGAGCCTATAATACACATTTACAGATGCAGGGGTAGGCTGGCAACCTTCCCCTACACCCTAGCTGAATTTTCAGCGCTTACTTGTCTGTTTTTAATCCATTAGCTCTGTGTCTCTCCTACACTGCCACCTTCAAAGTGCCTGTTTTCTCAGTACTTTAATCCCTCTGTAAGGTCAGTATCTGCACCTCTGTTCACAGTCAGTGAAGGCAGCTTGCGTGTCCCTTGCACATCAGTCGTGTAACACTGACACCCACCTGGAAATCTGGGCAAAGTGTGCATCAGACTAGATGCTTTCATAAATCAGCCACATACAAACATTATTTCTGGTTATTTTCCATTTCTTCAGTTTGGCAATCCTGCAAAATCCAAGGAATTTGAAATTCAGAGAAGTTTTGTCACCTTTTTTTCCCTTCCCTTTACCACTTCACCACCTCTTTTCCTGGTCATGTCTTTATTTGGTGAGCTGTTACTCAGAGACATCAAATTTAATAAAGGCCATTTCTCGAGCCTTAACCGGAGTTACAAGAAATCATAAAGGTCTCAATGCTTTCCCACCATTCCCTCGAGTGTGCTGATCCTGTTGAGCACTGTCACCGAGATACAGCATGTCCTCGAGGACCTCTTGGTGTGCCCCCACTGCTGGGTGTGAATGTGCTCTCACAGGCAGTGTGCAGTGTAAGGCACCAGGGTTACAGGGGGGGCAGTGCCCCATCCCTGCCAGCCAGGCATCCCTCTTCCTTCTCCCTGATTCACCCCTCAGCAGGAAGAGCAGCTACACAGTCCCCGAACCAGCACGACAGGGGCAGCAGGCATGGAGCTCCTAGCAGCTGCCTGGGCCTGTGGGGCTCAAGTCCCTTGCAAAACTGGAAGCTCCATCTCTTCCAATTTGACCTTCTTGTGCTATTGCTTTGAACTCCAGTTTTAAATTTCAAGGGTTTTTTTCCACTTGTGTACATATATCTGGGATATTTATCCCTGTCATTCATTCATTTGGTTAAATCATTGAAGGGTTATAATACTTTCTAAAAGTGTGTTGTCATGAAGTAACATTCATTGGCATGCAGTTTAAACATAAAGAATAATCACTGTCTTAGATAAGAAGATAACATTGTATATGCTAATAATCCATTTAGCATGGTTTTGTTCAGTGAAAAGCCGAAGGAAATGCAACCTGGCATTCTTAAACATGTGACCGATTGTCTGTGAGGTGCCACTGTTTATTTTGGTGTTTGTTAGTTAACAATATGGGCATTTGAGGCTATAATAAAGACTTGCAAGATAATTTTTTTTGGTCATGATTATGGCTGTGTTACTCATACAGGTTTAAGATGAATTAAAATGAAAAAAATATACGCAGGAGATTTTTCCGTTGTAGTTTTTGTCTTCACATTTTTCTAAAATTAAGTGAAAAATAGACCATATATGTCTTCTTTGAATTTTGTGGCTTGGGTTTGGTTTTTTTGGCAGGGGGAGTGTTGTTTGTTGGCTGGCTGGTTGGTTGGTTGGTTGGAAGTTCTTTTGTAAGGCAGGGAGGAAATTGCTGCTACCATCCCTTGAGACTTAGGTTGATGCAGTACTGCAGTGTTGAACCACACAGGTTTCCCTTAAATTCTGTACATTCTGTAGTCACAGTGTTCATTCACTCTCTCATCAGGAAACAGCACCAGGTATGACCTCACCCCTGTCACTGCCGTCAGCGTCCACCTCCTCAGCAGCGATGGGACCCCCGTCCCCGTGAACGGCCCCATCTACGTAACAGTGCCTCTGCCAGCAAACAGCAACCTGAAACACAATGCTCACGTTCCAGCATGGAGGTTTGACCAAAAATTTGGTAGGTAATATCTCATTGTGGCTCCCTAGATGGCTTTTCTTTTCTGTCTAAAAGAAGAGACAATTGAGTTTTACTGATCGAGTAATGTGTGGTATATATGCAAATATACTTGACTAGCGCTGTGTGCCAATTGTAAACAAAAGTTTTTGTAAATATACCATTTTTCAATTATTAAATATTTTATTTAAAAACTTGAGAGAATTGCGTTTCACCCACAGACTGATAAGAGATGTGTTCACTACAGCATTGAATTGGAAGTGTGTAGAAATGGAAACTTGCCTTATCTTTGCCAGCAGCCAGCTGTCTGACCTTGAGTCCCTCTCTTGGCTCGGGCTCTGTTTCCTGCCTGCCAGATAGGAAATATAGTACTGACTTCTTTTGTAAATCACTTTGAGATTTACTAATACTGTCAGGAAAATACATGTAAATGATTTAAATAAATTCTAAAAAAGAAAAATTCATGAAATATTTTGAAAGGACAGAATGACTAATTAATAAAATCTGTAAAATGCATTTAGGTTTTTGTATTACAGAATAGTGTTTGCCATTGTGAACAGGAGTTTTCCCAGGAATACATGTTTCAGGCAATTTTATTTTTTATTTTCTTTATTTTGCTGCTAGCTGGTACACTGTACTAGCCTTCTTTACAGCTTTGAAGTTTAAAGGACAAAGGAGTGCGTAAGTCTTGTCCTGGTGATCCCCCTTCAGTTACTGCACTGTGCCTTCTGAAGTATGAACCAGATGGTTGTTAAGAAAAAGGAGAATGGAAGGTGAGAAAGGTTGATGCTGAGAGAAAAAGGAGCCAGAAATATGGGTCTGTATAGACAATCAGTGGGGGTTTGTCCTGCAAGGCAAATGTTTTGGGCCAGTTGATGATCCCACCTAGAAGCAGAGCAACGAGCATGAAAGCAGCGTGTTGGAGAAAGGGAGGAAGAGAGAGGTGAAGGGGGAGATAATGATTTTGCTTCCTTGCTGCCTCTGTTTGCTGAAAAAAGTGATGTATTTTCAAACAGCATGCCTATGAATCTTCTGTCAGAAGTTGCCTGTATTAGAGAGCAAAGCAGTACGATTTAATGAAGAGTAAATTTGAATATGATATAAAGTGGAATAGTAGAAAAAGAGTGCAATGAATGGATTTGGCTTTTCCCTTAACTGTGGAAATGACACTTCTTTTGTGCTGTCCTGGCAATAAGTTTCACTATTTTCTTCCTGAAGCAGAATAATTCTTCTAGAAACTATTTTGTTTTCCCTTGTTAAAAGAAAAAGACAGGGAAGACTGAGTCACGTTTACTTTCCCCACAAGAAGCAGTCTTTCTCCAATCCTTCCTGTCAGCTGTGCTAGAGCTGCAGCCTGTTTCATTGCCAGTTACTCATGGCAAGTAAATGGTTCTGATTTTGATTATGGAGCTTTCTCATTTATGGCCAAATTTCCATGCCCCTGCAGTGAGGCCACAAAAACTCTCTCTTAGTACGGAATATGGTTTTTAATTTTGTATATAAAGAGCTAGTTACCCTATTGTGTGCAGTATATATATTAGTATCATATATAGACCAATATTAGATCAATATGGGTTAGTTGATTAATGTTGCAGGCTTGAGGCTCCCAATCTTGAGACAAGTCCAGCCTTGTTTGATTCATGACAAACTACTGGAGCATTTGTGTTGTTGGGAGGAGAAGGCATGAGGACTGTTAAACAAAATGCATCTTTGTCAGGCCACTTAGCTTCACAAAGCTGTGGAGAGGAAGGTATTGAAGATGGTATGCTCAGGCTCCAGCTCGCACTTCAGCTGAAGTAAGCATCTTTCTGTGCAACCAAAGATGTTGAACAAAGATGCATTTTAAGCCCCGACTGCAGCATGCCAGTTCTAGTAGAATTTGGCCACATCCCAACCAATTTAAATTAGAGTAGCTTAATTTAATAAGTAGAGCAGCCACACTATCTTTTGCAAGCTATTTTAACACCCTAAGGGCTGTCAAACTAGCCATATGTAGGATGAACATGGTGGTATCCTGTCATTCCACATCCCTGTTGTGCTTGGACTGTGAAGGGAGATGGATGCATAATGACTGGGATGGCTCCATACTGGAGAAATCCTTAGCTGGCAGATGAGTTGTTGTAACCCACTTCCACTGCCAGATCTGTGCCTTGTCAGGATAGGACCTCTGACCTTATTATTCTGATTTTGTCTTCCATTTCAGGGCTGCTTTTTTCAGTGCTGGTTATGTCTCAGTCTCTCCTTAATAGATTTCCAGTGACTTAAATTTTCATGCTTTTATCTGAGCAGTGAGTAAATGCCACAGATAGAAAACTTTGACTGTCTTACCAGGCACTAACACAGCACTTCTCTCTCATGGCTTAGCAGTACAGTGGATGCTTGTTCGTGCAAGCCATTGTTTTTGTTTAGAGGCCATGTGGTTGTCATAATTACTGCATGAAATATAATTTCTGCTCTAAAAAGCAGAAATACTTCTACTTTTAGAGAACGTGGAGAAGTGACAGAAATGCTACAGATATATTTTAATCCTGAGTATCTCATTCGTTTTGCTGAGCTCATGATGAACTAATATGAACCCAGAGGCATCTGACTGGAAATGCAGAGATTTTCGTAGTTTCCACAAAAATTAGGCGTATTTGCATCTTATGGCAGCCAAAAATAACTAATGGCTTTTTAGGATGTTTACCGTAAACAATCTGTATTTTCATGACCATGCTTTCTATCCTTGGGAGAGAAGCGGGAGAAGCAGCATAGTCTGCTTAAGGCTGAGAGTGGCTCCACTGACACTGATGAAACAAGCAGCCAGAAAAAACAGGCTGACATCAAAATAAGACAATCTGCTGCATCTATTTCATACTGTTCCAAATGAGATTTTTCATTATGAAACAAACCTACTGCCTTGTGTGCACAGCAAGCAAATTAAAGCAATAATACCATTTTGAATAGTTAATAAAATGAAGATCAGCTGTCAATGCCCTGGAGATGTTTTAAGGGTAAGCAAATGCATGTAACCTTGTTCTTGTGTTGGTGCACCACCGTTTCCTGCAGCATTTCTGGGTGTTGGTAATAACAAACACAGATTCATTGATGTTGCACGCTAAAATGCAGCTTAATTGCTCCATGCTGTGGACATACCCATGTCTTGTGTTTCACACTACTGTGGGACGGTGGTTTTATTTCACTGTACGCACTTAAAAGGTTTGAATGTAGAGACAGGGATTCTCTTTTCTATAATCAGGAGTGCTCGGTGCGGTTTTCTGGGGTTTGGGGTTTTTTATCCTAGCAAGTACTGTGTTGTATTTATCAAAATCTGAGGGGGCTGAAAAACTTTCTTTTCTTTATCCGTAAACAGATGGTTGGGATCATGACTTCTGCCGTGTATATTTGCCTTGATGTCAGTAGGATTTACAGCAGTATAATTAATCTCTCTATTCTTGGACACCAAATTTCTGTTAAAAACTTCTTTCCAGCCTTGTCCTCTTCAGTCAGAAATACCACAGATCCCAGCAGAAATGAAACTTTCTGCCGCCTGTGTCGTCTCCAGCTCCCACCAGCTGGACTGAATAACACAGCACTTGCTCAGCTGTATTTTTCTCAGCCCCCATTTAAATGGTTTATGTTTTATGTTAAGGTGTCTGGTTTTCATTGGATTGAGTGAGCAAAACTGTAAGTCCAGCATTCTCCATTTTAAGTCCTCAGTTTCATTCCATGTGGTATGAAGGCATTATGTTGCACCTAGACCTCTAGATCCCCATGTGGAGTTGTATGAAGGACTTCAAAATATTACCAAATATTCCAGTGTGCATAATGTGAAAATGAGATCTATTAATACGATGTGTCTGAATTAATCAACAGGAAAGTATTTTCAACACTGTTTTCAGTTGTGTGGCAATGGACTCTGGAGTGGAAGGGTTAAACCTTCGCCGTTTTGTTCGTCCTCCTTAAAACGTGTTATTTCTTGTGCACTACATGTAAATGAAGTTCAGAATACTGTGTCTCTGTTCTTCCTTCTCCCTAAACACTTGGTGTGCATCTTGGACGTGACCTTGTTGTGTTTAAATGAGTGGCTTCTTTGCAGAGGAGGATGTTTCCCCAGTGCCTGAAATTTCAACCATGTGTTCATGTAAAGTGATGGCACAATATAAAGAAGAGTATCTTGGGGAACTCCTTGTAACTTTATAAAACACAGTATTTTATGTACTCTGCTGTTCTTGGTTGGTGCTTTCTGACTGCATTTAATGCCATAATAGATTTCTAAATGCATTTAAAAGTCTGGTACTTGTTTTTTCTGGGTGACGTTCTGCCGTCAGTGGTAAAATTTGTATTGATTTTTGTAGAACCACGATTTCCAGATGTTCCTTCCTCAGCAAAATCAAGATAACGTTTTCTGTGCTCAAAAGAAGTCATGGGGATATACTTATGTGTAAGCAGTATTGGTGCCTACTTAAACTTGACTGCAATTTCATAGAGGTGAAACGATGCTTGTTTTTTGTTCATAGTGTTTATAGGGAGAGAGCAACGGCTACCGTCAGGCAGAAAATGTAAGCAGATTACTGTAGATCTACCTGTCTAGTTCACTGTGCATTGTTTGCAAATAAGATGATTTATAAAAGTCTCGAATTTAAGCTTCCCATAGGGTAGCAGTGGTAATCCACCCAAAGGAAATACTGTCTTACAGTTTAAAAATAAAACGCATTTCTTTTTGTTGTGAATTTGATTCATTTCTGATTGTCACCACATTCATAACCCTGTGTGACTAACAGAAAATAATCATTTGACAGAAACATTCTCAGCCTGTCACTTGATCTGACACTGGGTGTGAGTTTGTGCTTCTGACCTTGGAGAGATGGCCTGCATTTGGGCTGCATGCAACTGCACACATGGCCTGGGACTTCATGCACTTCTCCATGAGTTGGAGTGCATTTTCTATGCATGAGAAATTGACGTACTCAGGAAATCACATTCCTCGCCCCCAGAAGTTTGAGCTTAGTATAATCATATCCAGAACATGTGGTTCTAGACCAGATTCAGTGGTGATATGGAGATTGGTTTGCAAAGGGGAAAACCTACAAAAGTCCAAGGTTAAGCTATTTCTGTAGTTTAAAAATTCCTTGACTATTTGATTTTGACTTCCTTTTTAATCTTGGCTGGAAAGCTTAAATTATTCTTACAGACTAAATACACTAAGGAATACAGGTTCTTAACTAACTGCTCTCAGAGAATTTTGTATTTTATGTGTTGCCATAGAAATGGCAGCTACCAAACCCAGCTTTTTACCGTGTACGATGTCTACATAATAGGTGCAGATACGATTTCACAGTATTAGACAGACCTCAGCATTGAAAGGAAAAGAAGCTATTCCTCTGATGCTTCACAGTGTAGGTCACTGAGGTATGTTCTCACTATCATGATTCCGCTGGAGAGGATCATAGGAGACAGTTGTGCTTATTTATTAATGTGTGTTTTCAAAATGGATGTTGTGGCTTACACATATGAAAGTGAATGGATGGATTGTTTAATCCTCTGCCCACCTTGTACACCATCTGAGCTGCAGGTACAGCAAAGCAAATGAGGTATGGCAGGATGGTGGTGCTTAAAGGGACACTGAAGGAATCAGGTTGGTGCCAAAGTGTAGTGATGTTTGTGCAAATAATCTACTAATATGTAGTCAAGGAAAGAAAACTGGAAACAAATCCCTGGCTTCTGGGAGCAGGTTTTAATAATGTAGTATCATGTAGATGGCCCTGTAGCTCCACCTGTAGAAGCCATGGCAGGAGAAGGTAGGAAGAGGCAGGCATCAAAACTTCAGAAGTGGAGAAAAGACCTTTGTGCTTGTGCAACTGCCTGAGTTGAAGAGGACCTAGAGATTGGTGGGAATCCAGGCAGAAGTGGGAAATGCCTGGATGGGGCTGGAAGAGGCTGAGGAGGACCTGGGAACTCCTTCCTCTGCAGCCTTGCAATGTTAGATCAAATCCCAGTGTGGCTCTGCTTCCACTTCCACTTTGAAAAATAGAAACTGAATGTGAGTGTGATGTGAGGCTGAAGGAAGGAAAAGGTGTGCAGTGTTTTGTGCATGTGCTTTTATTTATTACTTGTTCTAATAATTTTGTCAGTAACTGACTGAATATGGTTAATAATGTGGTAAAACAAATTCTAAAGGCAGTATCTTTCATATACCAGTAACTAGGGATGGTGGTCCAGCAGGCATAACTAAGCTTTTCCTTTTGAAATACAATTATTAACCAGTAATTATGTATCAAAGTCATTTTCTTTAATAAGTCCCTTCTGTTCTGGCATCCTGGAAGGAAATGCTCAGGGGACCAAAGCAATGCAAGCAGTTCTGGGTACAATGATCCCTGCCTTCTGCCCAAATATAATTGAGATTATTAAATAATGAAAACTGGTGTGGTTTTTTTTGTTAAACACTTGACAGGTGATTTAAGGGGAAAAAGGAGAAGAGATGGAAAAACCCACAGAGCTTCTCAGACACAAACAATAAATTGAACCCTTAGATTTCCTTGCCAAAATCTTCAAGGTACGATGGTAAAAGCATTTATTTCCCATTTAGTTCACAAAATAATGGTGGTGCTGCTAGAACAGGAGCAGGATTTAGCCCTGGAAGGGTTGTGTAACAAATTCTGTAAGAGCGGAAGAATAATGAGTCTATGGGCTCGCAGAGCAGGGACATTTATTTTTTGATGTTGCCTAGCAACCCTGAAAACAAAATTGTAATATTAACCTAAATACTATGAATTTTTAAACCTGTGTGTATTGGGGGGAAGGTGAGGAGGAGAGTAAGCGCCACCAATATTCAGGAATGAATTTTCAACTTCCATTTCAAGCTTTTAGCTTTTTAGAAAATGCACAAAAGTAAAACCAAAAATCCCACCCCTGTCTAGTAAAACTTCCCCTCCTGATGCAGATTAGAGGTGATTTTCAGTTGGAAGAAGAAATCTGATAAGCAGCTTTCAACTGGTAGGATGAAAAGCTACAATTTATGTATGTCATAACATGCTTTAGGAAGTTATTTTCACAAACTTGCCCTTGATTAACTCTTCATAATAATGCTGCTGTTTGCTGTGTCTAAATCAATTACTTCTAGAAGCACTCTTAGTATGTTTTGAATATCCTTTGCTGTCCTACACTGTCTGATAACAACCTGCCTCATTCCTTTTGACACATATATCTCTGTTTGACTGTGAATCTCTGCCTAAGCAGGCCAATCTTACAAGACATCGTAGACAGCACAAAAGAGATCCATACTGAAAGAAAAGCACTTCTCATTAAGGAATATTTATTTAAAATGTCTGTGCTATTAAGCAGTACGGTTAGAAGTACCTTTCTTTTCTTTCCAATGCTCTTTTGTCTAGGGAAGATAATCTTGTGAATAAAAATAAATTCATATAATGGGATTATGTTTAATTTGCTCTCTGACTAATTAAATCCTCTTATTTGTCAAACCTATTGGATGGAAATAATTCATGTTGTACATAACACAGTTTTGGTTCCCTGCTTGAGTGGGATTGGATGATCCTTTTGCCAGTTAAAAGAAACAAAATGAAAAGCAAACAGTATTTGATCAATGGAAGAATTTTCTACCAAAGGCACACATGTAAAATTAATTTATGGAAATATACCGCCATAGCTACCATATATTTAAACACAAGCAATATTTAGTTTTATGACTGTCCTTGGGGGAAGCTGCTGGCTGCAGCACACTCCTCTGACAGTCATTTACCAGAACTATTTTGGTCAGTGATAGAAAGAACACACAATCCAAGTCAGCAGAAGTCCCTGCAGCAGTGGTGATCTGGAAGGCTCTGAAATGGTCAGCTTGGGAAGTTGAACCTGAGGCAAGCAGCGTTATACATCCTCCCAGAGAGCCAAGCTCTGTGCTGGGGTGCCAGCAAGCAAACTCCCCTCACAGCCGGATCACAAGAGGGGAGGCTGTCTTCCTTCTTCTTGGCTGTAGCAAGAGTCCCACACATCTCTCTCTAGAGCAGATGGTGGTGTGGAGCACTCCTCCCTCACCTAGGCCAGTGGGAAGTTTGCCATTTGCTTGAGCTGGAGCAGCATGGGATTGTCAGCATGAACAGTCACACGTGGAAGCCGGAGGGATATACCATTCCCTGGATTTCACTACAGATCAATTTAAAATAATAAAGTCTAGCTTTAAAATATGGAAGCAGTGTC
This sequence comes from Pachycephala philippinensis, assembly GCA_013397055.1. Lineage (NCBI taxonomy): Eukaryota > Metazoa > Chordata > Aves > Passeriformes > Pachycephala > Pachycephala philippinensis. Next base: position 95,733 of record VWZT01013843.1, on the reverse strand, counting down.
TTAATCAGAGGTGTCACGTATCTAGACAATGGAAGCAGATCCATTCGTGCTGCCTGGTTCCAGCAAGCTGTCACATTGCATAGCTGATGTCTGTGAAGGCACCAGCACATCTCTTTTCTGGGCAAACCAGCCATACCTGCGGTGACCTGACTGTGCAGGGGGATAGTCTAGAATAGCTGTTCTTCAGTGGCTTCTCTGCAACAGCTGCCCATCTGGGCACTCTCCTTGCTGAAAGTGCCATAATTCAGTGTGATTCAGAAGTAAACCAAATTAAATTACAGAAAGGTGTTGTTTGATGCTGAATGTGTCTTGAAATAGGGATTTCACGTGCAAACCTTTTGCTGTTAAATTTGCTCATGATAACCCCCCTCTGATCCCTGTTGGCAAGTCCTAAAAGCTGCCTAAGATAAATAAATGTGTTCATCACAATCAAAGTTATGCAAAGTATTAAGATGCTTCTCACTAGCAGAATTTTATTTCTCCTGCTCTGCTGAAGTCATGAACTTCTCTGATATTTTTCAGTCAGATGGACATCATCTTTCTTTGTCTGATTGTTTTTTGATTTGTGTATAATCTTTAAAGTACTGTCATTTTTATATTCCTTGCTGTGTTCTCTTACCTTGCTTTTGATTTCCATATATGAAAGAGTGATGGGTAGGTGCTTCATAAGCTTTTTAAGAAAGAATGAAGAATAAATTTGTTAAATTACATCATTTATTCCAAAAAAGTCAGTAACAGGCAGTATAATTTTGGTGAGAAAAGCGTTAAACATCTAGGTTCTCCCCGTGCTGTTAGTTTGAGCCAGGAGACAGCTCCCCTGACTTGAATCTTGGATCAGCATGTTGGCTCCACTGAGCAGTAAGAGAGGAAAAAGAAGAGAAATGTAAAAATGATCTATAAGCAAGAATGTCTCTATATATAGAAATTTTCCATGGAGCACCAGACAGTCTTTAAGCTTTAATGGTGAATTGGCCCAAATCATGCAGTGCATACAAACTATACTGAGCTTGCTGTTTCTGCTCCAAAGAGGCATTGACAAGTTTTCTTTAGAACTACACAGTCTTGAACAAAAATGATCACTTCCATTACATCCAGCTCTTTCTACCGGTTTGGGGTTTTTTTAATAATCCTGTATTGCTTGTTACTTATCAATTATTAGAAACCAAGTAGAAATACTAATAAGCAGTGAAGCTTATTGATTTTGCTGACTTGGGTGGGGGGAAGAAGTAGGTGTTACAACATATTTGGAGCATAAAAAATTAAATTATTAGAATACAGCATACAGGGAGGTAAGATCTCTCTTCCCTTCTAAATCCTGCTGCTTAGTTCTGCAGTTGTAGTCCTGACAACACAGAAGGAATGAATGCTGCTTGCTCTTCTTCCATTTGGAGGCAACTGCATAGGAACGGATAGAAAAATGGACTAAGTTCTTTACGCACTGCCTCAGTCTCCTCCTTTGCTTACAGCAGCAAGTATGTGAGGACACAGAGGGTAATTAGCTTCATTTTTAGAACAGGAAAACGTCTTGTTTTCCACTCCAAGGAGGAGTTTGAGGCAGGATAGGGAATTCATTCTCAAGGCTGCACAGCAATGAACTCTTGGTCGTGTAAAGCAGTGCGAAATGGTAGGAGCACAGCCAGTCTGCAGTTGAGTTTTGCTCAATAGAAGGTGCAGCATTTGTCATTACAGCAAGGCATTGCGTGTAAGGAGCTACAAGAGCACTGCTTATTTAATGATACTTGACAAACAACCAGGAAATTAGAACCTATAAAGGATGAAATATGAGAGAGACCTGGAAATGCTGATAGATTTGCAGAATACTTGAAGGTATGTCAGTTCCCTCCAGTAACACTAGGTTGGCTTTCAGCTGTTTGATCACAAAAGAAGCAATGCAGGACTTTGTGTTTCAGCTGTTTCCACTCAAATCTGTTTGGTTGCTGCTGTTGCGAAGGATGGAGTTCTTTACTTTCTTCATCCCACGATGTCAGAGGATACTCTGTTTTATTAGTGGACTATTGGTAAGAGATGGGGAAATTTTAAGAGGCAAATTTAGCACCAAAGTTTTGGACGATGAAAGTATTAAAAAGGGGCTGGCAATGAGATTGTGTACTCCTGGTTCAAAGGAGCCCACACTTGGTGTCATCATGATGAAGGAACTTGGGACAGTGCCATTTAAAAAGTAACTATTTTCTGTCATTATACACCAATTTGTTGGGTATGGTCAACAAAAGCTGCATCACTTTTGTTTAAAGATGACCAATATTGGATATATCTCCCATATATTTCAAATTCTTAACTATCCATAACAGAGTGAGGGAATTACATTTTTCCTTAGTTTATACAGACCAGCACATTGCCTGGAGTATGTCCAGTGGTTAGCAAGGACTGGTTAACTAAGTGAGCAGCAGGCAAGCGTGAAACCTGACTGAGGCTTGTGCAGTAGACTCGTTTGCTTCCATTGCAAATAAGGGATTCCTGTTGTTGCTAAAATGTGAGCAATCTGAGCTGCTGCTCGGTTGGCAGGACGGCAGCAGAGCTCTGCTCGAAGCGATAAGCCTGCAGCCTCTCGGAGCTTCTTGATCGCTGCATTATGCAGAGTATTACTGAGCAAAAGGCTTTTCGGGAGGCAGCAGGAGGACTGCGTCCTTTGGCATGCAGCATCATGTGGATAAGGCATGCTGGACACAAGTTCCCCCTAGTGAGGGAATCGGTAATAGCTTCTGCTCGAGGAGGCAGCTGTAGAAATAGGCATTGAAGATATGCTACATTACATAAGTCTGCCTTCTGCTTGTGTGTGAATTTAAAGGGCTTAGAGATGGTGAGAAAAGTATGGGAAACATGATGTATTCATCACCCAGGTCCTTCCTTTTTCTTTTTAATCAGCACTCCATATCTCTGTTATTGACGTTGTTGTGTATTTGAATAGTTGGTGCATGTTCTCATCATCCAAATCTTGCAGAAAAAGAAAAATGACAAGGCTCAAGGTTACAGAATTTTTTACCAAATGGCATTTTAGAGACAAGGTAAAACAATTTGAGACCCTAAGGACTACTTTTCACCTTCAGGGCTATTAGTATGACATCTTCCCTGAAAGTGGATGGATAGAGAATCTGAAGGGTTAGTGGTCATATTAGTGGAGAAAAAGAAATCTACTTTTCCTAGATTTTCCAGAAACTTCACACGTAACTGTGGACAATTCCATTCTATTTTTTCCTGAAAATGTTTCCTAAGAGGGGCAAATGAGTGGCTACACCAAGGTGTTCTGCTGCAACAGTTATGGATGCCACATATGCAAATCTCTGTAAACAGATTTTGGTCCTTTTAGTACTGTAAATCAAAATTACTTGTGTGACTTTCTTTATGAAATAACAGATTGTTGCTACTATCTACAGACTGGAAACGATACTTGGAAAACTGGTAATTACATCAGCAATTCCTTTTCGCTGTTGGCCACAAATTCAGTTTGGTTGCAAATACAGTTGACATCTGGCAGTAGTAGTCACCTCGATCTAGAAATCCTCTCAACCATGTATTTTTCTAAACCTTTCACTGTACTCAGATGGGTTTATTATTAGCCTAAGACATTGGTCTTACATAGGAAAAATCAGTAGTAGGGAGGAAATAAATACTCAGAAAAGCCATTCTTATGTGTAGAGGGTTTGCACAGATGGATAATCGAAGGAACACAGAAGAAATCATCAGGATCTTGGATGTATTATAAAAACAACAAACCCAGCCCCAGCACCTCTTCTGTGTGTTCTGTACTCACTGCTGAGCGTTCAAATGACTGTCATCCAAAATGCTCTTGCTTAGTCCTGAGTGACATCTGATGAAAAGCACCATTTTGGGAATTACAAGCAGGAGACTTTTTTAAAGGAAGGGGAATCACAAGTACATGATGCAGCTTGCCTTTCAAGTGAGGATTTGAAGCTTAGTAAGGGAAATACAGCATTCTTCCCCCTTCTGCACAGAAACAGAGAACTGCACTACAAAAACACAGAGGGGGTTTATCCCTTCTCTGTACACAGATCAGCATCCTGGTAGTGGCCACCAAAATATGTGCAGAACCTCCTTAAGGAGGCCATGCCCTCCATTATGGCACCCCCTGGGGGAGCCAGGCCAGGACTGCAGGTTTGGGAAACACTGCCTGGCACCGGGGGTGGCCTCAGTGATTGCAATCTCCATGTCGAGGCCAGCAATCCTGTGTTTCGTTCAAAGAGGATGAATACAGGAACAGTCTGCAAGCCATTCTGGGCATTTGTTACATCAGAAACGAAGGTGATCTTTTCCTCCTACAGCCCCAGAATCAGGAGTCTTAATGAGTTACAAAAAGGCATTCAGCTGGTTCAGTTGTAAACGTTTTCATAACCCAACTCTTGATATAAAATTAATCTTCAGGAAGTGGAACAGCTCTCAACTAGTGCAGATTGTCAGTCTGGACTACTCAAGAGTTACGTGAACTTAAACACATTGGTTTAAAATTGTTGGTCTTACTTATTTTGAAATTATCATTTCATAATTCTAAAAAAAATCTGGTTTGTTTCCTTTGAGAAACATGTTGTAAAAAACTCATCATCTGTTACCAAACAGTATTCCTGTGGGTATTGTACAGATTCTGAATGATTAATGAGTTAATCAAAGTGATGGTGCAGTGTAATTCTAGTCCCTGGCAGTAACATTCATAAGCTTGCTTTCTGTATAGGAAAACTATTTTGAGGAAACATTTTCCTCTGTCTTCTAGAAGTTGACAGCCAGGGCTGGTAGAAAGATGAAGTGTAGAACTCACACGTGGTCTGAGAGATGTAATGTCTCTTGAACTACATTTTTTAAATGGACTGTCTACATATAATCAGCTTCAGCAATATTCTTCTTCAAAAATAGGGGAATCTAATATGACAATAAATGTTTTCTTTTAACAGGTTTGAAGATTTACTAGTTTTATTTAATCTTAAAGGTTTTGGATTTTAGTTTTTTTGCTTCTGAGAAAGCCGTGGGGATGACTGCTTGTGGGAGCTCTCAAATGCCAGTGACCAGAAGGCACAACTTCCCACTTCACAGCAACACACACAATCCCTACGGCACGTTGATAGGCTTTGTAACTGCTTGATTTTCCTCGTTTGCAGAGGAATGTGTGAATATCTGTAACATCTTCCTACAACTTTTACATTTACAGGGACATGGCTGAAGAGTAGTTTGGGCATTGTACAACAAGAAGGAAATCAGTTGACTTGGACTTATATTGCACCTCAGCTGGGCTACTGGGTCGCAGCTATGTCACCTACTATCCCAGGTAAGAATTGGATTTTATTGATATTTGCAGCATTGGGTAATAGTTTATTCATATATAATGTTTATATTTTTCAAAATGACCTCATTCGAGATGCCACAGCTTGATCAATAATGAATTGTTAGAAAACAGAAATCTGAAAGTAAAAGGCTAAAATCTTCTCAGGATTGTGTGGGGCAACCCTGGTGCTCAAAATACCTGGATCATTTCAATGGGGAACTTTTTTGAGTGTTCGTGCTTTGATGCATTTGTGTCACCACTGCCTGGTAGAGCCATTGCTAGAAAGTGAGGGGAGTCATAGCATCAATGTGTTGGTGTTCCAGCAGGTAGAAAAAGAGGTGCTGTGAAGTTTCTATACAGAAACTCACAGAGATACAGATCCACCTAAAACCAGCATTATCGTGGGTTAAGCAGACACTTACTAATGGATGGATGGATGGATTCATTGATTGATTGACACTTGTTTCCTTTTGCACTGAAGAGGCCCGTTTTGCCCTGAGTTATGCTTTGCATCATCTTGGTGACTGATTAATTTACACTGCGAATAACTTAGCGTAGAAGTTCGAGGAGGTGTATTAGAGTGGCACTGGTACAGAGGTGACTGGTTGCCATCTGCAAACCTCTTGGCGTAACTGTAGAAAATGGCTTTGAACTAGGCATTAATTACATGTGCTTCTGTGTCTTTGGAGACTATTAATGCTGCAACTTCTGCTTCCTTTTTTCTGCCTGTGGCTGCCTCAGATTTCCTGGTATTAGTTCTTCACCCACCAATAATCTGAGATACCTCTGTGTATAAAAGAGCCAGTCAATCAATCAAAAAAACCAAAAAACCAACCCAGAACTCCTTACTTAGAACTCCAGATTTTCTATATTAGGTTTCCCAGCTGAAAACCTAATCCAGTAGAAATGAAAATACGCTTGCCTTGGCTATGCAAGCTCAATAAACTATATATAACCAACAAAAGAAACTCTTACATGAGGACAAGTTTTAAAGTTTTATCATACATGTCATGAAATTGTTTCATAATATGCAAGCTTTTTATTTGAGATTCTGTTAAATGATAGATATTAAATGCTGGGATATTCAGCTGATTCATTGCTGAACAGACTTTAGAGGCAGGTGCAGATCTGAACAAGCTATCATACTAAATTTAATGGAATTTTACAAAATAATTGTACTTGAAGAAAAAGCAACTTCTCTGAGCCAAACATTTCCCAGTACAGCTCTGTCTCCGATTGAAAGGAAGTTAACACTAGTCATGAAATTGTGCTTGTAACTCTGAGGTTACAAGGCCTGTAACTCTTTAACAGGAGAAGGCTTATTTGTCCTTGTGATTTAACTTGTACAGCAGAGTTTCTACTTGTATTTTACTTTTCCTTCCCTCTAAGGCTAGATCTGAGTTCCTAAAACTTTGTTGTAATGGGAACAACATTTTCATGAAAAATGCAAGTGATTTATCTTGTCTTCTTTTTGCTTAATGTCCTGAAGCAACAGTAACAATCAATTATGTAAAGGTAGTGGTGGGACAGAATGTATAAATATTTAGATTTCCCAAATGCAATATAATTTATGTTACTTTTAATGAGTTAATGTATTTTTGCATATTTTATCTCCTAATTGAATCGATTTGATTTCTTATCTCAAAAATGGACAAAAATTAGCTTTGTTTTCCTAGCTGTGGCTCTACAGACCACTCAAGATCCACAGATGCGGTTTTGCAAACCTTATGACCTAGAACCTCTAAGTTGGCCAAGTTTGCTGTCCTTCACAGCACATGCATGTTAGTCTGCCAGCTGGTGCTGTACCTCCTTGCCTGCACATGAAAATTTGAGTCTTTATTTCAAAATTATCATAAGGATTTTACAAACCAACAGGGTCACACATGCATAATTGTGAACAGATGTTGTCCTCATGTGTGCATTCCTTTGTGTGTTAGAACATTTACTAAGCATTATTTAAACCTGGAGTTACAACTCTGTTTCATTAGTGGCCTGTTTTTTAAAGCTACTGAAGATCTGCTCGGCTTGGCTTGGCTTGATCTAGACTTTAGAGCACCAACACATCTTCCAGCAAATCCTGTACTGCAGTGTCTGTTTGGTGTGAAGCGCCACAGGTGTTAAACAGCAGTTGTTGCCCACCCTGTTGCTTCGTGCATTACAGTGCTGGGAGATGCTGGGATGGAATTTCTCCAGTGGTGAGAGCTTTGGCACACGGTGTCAGCATTAGGACCTGGAAGGCAGCATTCACTGGTGGATCCTTCCATTGAAACTAAGTGCTTTTCCACAGAATGAGCTAGTTGGACTTGCAGTCATGAAAACCAGCACATGCTTTCTCCACAACTTGCTCCCTTCTCCAGAGATGGTCTGCTCAGTAGGCACCAGGGCCATGAGCAGCAGTGTTGCGTAGCACCCTGATGATAAGGGAAGGTGTCCCTCTCCTTGTTTGACTGTTGTTCCTCTTCCTGCTTGCAGGTTATTACAGGTCTAAATTCTCTTTTCTGGCCTTCCAGGTCCTGTTGTAACACACGACATTACCAGCTATCACACAATGTTTCTTTTGGCAATTTTAGGAGGGATGGCTCTCATACTTCTAGTCTTGCTGTGTCTGCTTTTGTATTATTGCAGGTAAGATTCACCATCCTGGTTCCTTAGTTCATGTTGAAAATACAAGCTTTTTTGTGCTTATGAAATTATAAACTTCTGTATTGAAACATTTTTACTTTGGAGGGGAAAAAAAAAAGGCAAGCAAACACTTGAAAAAGAAAACAGTGAGATCAAATTTCCTGTGTTCCTGGTTACAGGCAGCATATAAATCCCTGCCTTTGGTAAGATGGTAGTTGAGTGAATCACACACATCTGTACCTGTGTTCTCCATGTAACTTCCTGTCAAACATGGGCACAGGTTCAAGATCGCTGTCATTGTACCTACTATGCATTTGCAAATGATCTTTCTGTTGCCGTTGTATTAAAATGAATGTTAAACTTCTATCAGCAAGTGACTACTAATGAGTGATTTTATATTTGCCTTCGCCAGACATTTACTCCAATTTGTAATTGGTACTTGAGATATTTCCCAATTGACATTAGTTATTCTTTAATTTTATCTTCGTTGCTGGGATAAGCTTTTAATTTTTAGATTATGTAATAAAAGCTCAATTCCCCTAATACTAATCACTGCTTAAAAATCTTCTGTTAAGACATGCTTGCTTCTCTTGTTTTTGTGTACAACAGTTATAAATGTATAACTTCTTTTGTTACTGGCTTTTGTAGAAGAAAATGTCTAAGACCACGTCAGCATCATAAGAAACTGCAACTTTCGACAGCACTGGACACTTCTAAGAAGGATCAAGCAACCTCAATGTCCCATATAAATTTAATATTTTCACGTCGTGAGTCAGAATTTCCAGGTGGATTGTCCGTTGCTAGCAATGGAAACGCTGAAAACTCAGGGGCAAAGGAATTAATCAGTGCTGTCCACATGGAGATGGTATCACCTACTGGGGAAGCAGATATGCATACACCTATGCTCAAACACTCCTTCAGTACTTCCCGGGAGTTTAGCTCCCGGGAGGAACTGCTCTCTGACAAGGAAAAAGACAAGAGCAGAATTTCCTTGGATGACCTGACTCCCAGTGGGTCTCTAAGAAAAGACTACCACAAATCAGCAGATAGTTTTCCTCTAAAGACAAGAAAGTCTACAGAAACAGCTGAAGGCTATGAGTCCCCTATCAAAGATGAGTATAGGAGAAGTTACAATGCTATGCTCTCTCAGCCTTTATTTGAAAAGCAAGAGAGAGAAACTCAAGTATCTATGAACCATATTGCTACTGGAAGTAAATACAATATTCAGGAACAAATATACCCCACACCTTCAGCCCCTGAAAAAGAGCTGCTGGACTGCAGACCTACTGATTGTATGATGTCTCGTTCAGTTGATCACCTTGAAAGACCTACATCTTTCCCTCGACCAGGTCAGCTAATCTGCTGCAATTCTGTTGACCAAGTCAATGACAGTGTTTACAGAAAGGTTTTGCCTGCACTGGTCATCCCAGGTCATTACATGAAGCTGCCCGGAGAACACCCTTTTGTTAGCCAGCCCCTGGTTGTCCCAGCTGACCAGCAGATTGATATAGAAAGACTTCAGGCTGAGCTTCCTAACCCTCACACACGGCTTTTTCCACACCCCGCCCAGCAGCTGCAGCCCCAGCAGTTGGCATCCCAAGCAATATCTCAGCAACATTTGCAAGATGCAGGTGCAGCTGAGTGGAGTCAGCAAAATGCTTCCATGTCTGAATCTATTTCCATTCCTGCCTCTCTTAACGATGCATCCCTGGCCCAAATGAATAGCGAAGTGCAGCTTCTTACAGAAAAGGCTTTGATGGAATTAGGAGGTGGAAAGCCATTGCCTCATCCTCGAGCATGGTTTGTTTCTCTAGATGGGCGTTCAAATGCTCACGTTAGACATTCATACATTGATCTCCAAAGAGCTGGTAGGAATGGGAGTAACGATGCCAGTTTGGACTCTGGTGTTGACATGAATGAACCGAAATCTGCCCGAAAGGGAAGAGGAGATCATCTGTCTGCACCACAGAGTCACCCCCCAGTGCAGGAGCACCAGCAGAGAGAGCGGAAGGTTTCAGATAGCACAGCTTACACACAGCTCGTGTACTTGGATGATATGGACCAAAGTGGCAGCGAGTGTGGAACAGCAGTTTGTAGCCCTGAGGACAATGCTCTCCGATGCCTCCTAGAAGGCACCAGTAAGAGAAGTGGTGTGCAGCTGCCCAGCCTGCAGGAGGAAACCAGAACTGTGGATACCAAACCAGAGCCATTAACTAGTCCTGAACATGGAACATCTGTTCAAGATGATGATGATGAAGATGAGGAGGATGAGGAAGATGACCAAGGTGAAGATAAGAAGAGTCCTTGGCAGAAACGAGAGGAAAGACCACTAATGACTTTCAATCTAAAGTGAGCTATTGTGAAAATCCACCCTTCAGTGGAGTATAAAATTGCCAAATATCCTTTCTGTGGAAGTGCTTGATATTTTTTTTTTCTTTTTTTCTTCTTCTTTTTTTTTTATGTTGTGGAGAGAAAAGAGAAAAACAAACTGTGGTGAGCAACATTTGAAAGAACTTAAATGCTTTACTGTGTAAATGTTAGAAAAGAATTAAAATCATTCCTCTGATTTAACAGCTTCCTCCAGTGAGATAGCTGAACAAAGAGTGTGATTGTTATTCCATATACTTGATATTGGTCATCCAGGATGTTGAAAATACTGACAAATTGTTTTGGTTGGTTTATGACCTCAATCTCCTTATGAATGGGAGCTGGTAAAGCTTTTGTTTTGTAGGCCAATTTTATGTTGATAATGCTACTGAAAGTATCTTAAAAACAGGAGTTTGACACATGGTGTCCAAAATTGTGCATTATCTCAATGAAAGGCTATGCATTGCTGCTTTTAGTAATATTTTGCTTATACTATGCTTTTCTTAATTTTACAAGTTGGTTGTAAACATTTTATGTCCTTTATTATAAACTACTCAGCAATTTATTTTAATGTACAACTGCAGGAAACTTGAGTAGCATCCCTTAGCATTGAAGCCTTTTTATGAAACCAAACTGAACTTTATGTCGACTAAGATTCCTCCAATTCTGGTCCCATTTTCTCAAAGTGCCTTTTTTACAGTAACAATGAACAGTCCCTTCTTTTGCTAAGTCCTTTTAATTGATCCCATTTGAGATTTTATAAACTTCTGAACTTCTACCTTTTATTTTAAGCTGCATGCCAAGAGTCCCATTTTGTGCTGAGCATTTCTCATTTCAATACAGTGTATTCTGTAGCTATCATGTATATTGTGGATTCTGTTTAGCCAGGATAGACTTAGAAGACATTTTAAAGGGCCCAGAGTAGCCAAGAAGATAGTTTCATTGACTGTATATATTGTTAGTTTCCTCTGGAATCACATGAGCTAATCATGCTCATATAAAATGGACTATTGACCGAGCAAGTGGACTGAATGTGTCTAGAAAAATTTGGGGGAAAAATAAATGTACTATCCAAAAGTGCCAGAATTACTCTTCTGTGCTTTTTCCATACAGAGCTGCTTGGTTATCCAAAAATTATAATTGAAAATAAACTGCAAAAAGTATCCTTGTGGGTTTTTTCCTCTGTTAGTGGGTATCACATTATTTTATGTTATTTAAAAAGAAAAATGCTTTGGTTTCCCTTTTCCTGTGCATATTTATGCTCACATGACTTTCTTTTAAGTCAATACTGAAATTTAGACCTCTTTTCAGAAAAGCATCCTCTGTATCTTGATAAATACATAATTATTTGCTTAAGTATCACTAAAGACTTTGGAAATGAAATCCTGGTATCACCAAAATTCCCTGTGGAGTCACACTTCCCGTGGGCCAGTTTTCTTCCTGGGATTTCTGTGGGTACTCACCCTTACTGCACTCTTCTCACTTTTTCATGAATTGGGTTCAAAGAAGAGGAAGTATGTGACTTCCACTCTTCTGGAATCCCTCGTATACATTCAGTTTATCATGTTACATTCAGTTATTTTTTTGCAGATTAGCAGCAGTCACTAAAGTTAATTATTAAGTCATCTCCAACGTGATTTAAGTGCTATATAGTTCCTATTTAATTTTTTGTAATAAGCCCCAACTCACATTCATTGCTTTATTTTCAGTAAATTTGAAGGTTTTCATAGGAAGCGACTCTTGTAACTTCCATCTTACTGTTTGTCTTACCTGGGAACCTGATCTCTAGCCAGGAGTTGAATCCCGATTTCCCAGTTCCCAGGTCAATGCTCCTTTACACCCACAAAGCCAGATCACCTTTTGCTTTGATTCATATTTGAAAGTGGTGTATGTTGTAAAAGGAATCTAAAATATTGTGGAGTGCATTGAATATTGAAATCACCATATTAGCAGTAAATTATGTTTTATTCATTGTGTATGTGCCAGGTCTTTGACTGTTTAGGAATTTTGTACTGACCACCTGTGAACTGGTTTTGGGCTCTGGGTTACTTATTGTCAGTTTGTGCAAGGTCACTGAACAGAAAAATACTACTTTAAAGGAATAGTATTTATCAGATGTCAGTAAGAGCTGGTAATACAGTGTCACTCATTAATCAGAATGCTGCATAAGTAAACATTCTGAATAAAATTTCCACATACTAGAATTATTGTGCTATTTGATTTCAAGTTTTCTGTTGTCTTAAATGTCATTTTTAATTACATTCTTTTTTCACATTCCTTTGCAAAGTTTCCATCGTTACTATCTTGTAAAGTGAGATTGTTGCTATTAAATTGCAGTGGTTTGTTTCTTTAATTGTGTTGGTTTTATGTTCAAAACGCTTCTTTTTATGATTTGATGATTTGTGGTCCTAATACAGCAAATATACTTGAACAAACACAATGTGGGTATGTTGCAAATCTTCTTTAAAATAGCATTTTTCAATTGGTTTGATAATTTAATTTTGAAAAATATATAGTTTATGAAATGTATTTCTCTATATCCAACCTACCTGGGCCGTATGCTAAATGAAACTGGATCAGAGTTAACACAGATCAGGTAACTGGTTGAGATTAGAGTACGCTGTGCCTAATCTGAAAGTCCAGTGGTAAGTTCTATGTTTTAATTTTCAGAAACTTACTGAGGAAGATAACATCAGTAAAATACAAAGAATTTTTCTTGCTTGTATATTGCAGTTGCACAGTGAAGCAAGTACCAATAAAGCTTATAAAACACAAAGTATAACTTGACTAGGTCTTGGCGTCAGCAGCTCCAAGTCCATGTAGAAGATAACCTGGAAAATCAGTTGTTTTCTTGTTTTATGATGGCAGATATTAGTAGGGAAAAATTGCAGAAGTTTGTCATGACAAAGCTTACAAAAATAATGAAAATATATTTGTCTTAAAAAAATACTAGAAACAGATCTTCGAAGTTCAGGTCCATTTATATCACAGACTTTCTGAAATGTTAGCACTGTTGGGAGTTAATACACTCATTAAGAGTCCATTCACTTCATGGTTGTCCCCCAGCTCCCACTTTGTTCCTGCTCAAATACTTGCTTCTCAAAACTTATTAAACTATCTGAAAGTACCTTGACTTAATGTGATAATGACCTTTTATTATTTGATTAAGTGCTTTGTACCAGCATGCTAAACCCTCTGCAAATACAGGGACAAAAACTGGTTACTGCCTCAGAGCATTTGCAATCTAACATGTTACACAAATAATACAAAATTGTGGTACTGATCTAAGATGAACAGATTATAAAGGAAGGCCCAGCATTTGGAAATTCCTCATTATGCTTCTCTTTGTTACTGGGAGGACTGAGTACCTTTAGTAATTAAGCACTCTTGAAATAACTTGGCAGTATTTTCGTTTTTCTACCCGTCATTCTATCCATGAATGCTCTAGGGGACCAATTTTATTTCACTATTCTAAACCAATATGTTTGAAATTGGTAAGAAATCCAATGTCTTATGTAGCATTTAGCCTATAGAACAGTACAGGTATAAATGAGCAAGTGTTGAATTAGATATTTATTCTTATTCTAGGAAGGTCCACAGTGAATGAAACAGGCTTCATTTTCTTAGCCAACAAAAATTCATCTGGGAATTAAAATTTATTATAACACAGTTATCAGCTATCAGTAGTCTGTAACTTGGATCATGGTAGGGTCCATGCAGTGCATCCTTGGATTTGGTCAAAGGAGCAGAGTGTATGTTTACTTGTCTGAAACAGATGCGCAACAGGGTTTTTCTGAATCAGTGCTGCTGTTTGGTCTCGAGCATTTGAAATTCAAGTTGTGGTATCTGCCACCTGGTGGTGAACTGCTTCTCCAGACGTACTGTGTGTGAAGCACAGTTTATCATTTCTATATAAGCACAGTTAAGGACTTCAGTAACACCAGCAGGCAGCTGGCACGGGATCATCAGTTGTCCTGGGCCTGCTGTCAGTCCAAGTGCAGAGATCCCTGTCAGCCCAGTCCCTTTGCTGGAGGAATATTCAGCTTACGACATCTCCATTCAAATCCAAATGCATCATCACTGATGGCTCTGTATTCTGTCTGGTGAATGGCACCTTGGGTTTAGATTAAAATAAGGTAAAAAACAATTTTAACTACTTATGGTTTCCAAAGTTGAAAAAATAGGAGCAATTCAATTATTCTTTTCCTGTTCCTGTGCTTACGGACAGATAAACTGGCAGGTTCAGCACTAATCTTACTCATAATGCTAACTTTACTATTAGTATGTGTGTATATATATATATACATACACATATTATTCATAATATATATAATAAATGCTGTATCATATGCCATGATAGATATGTACACACACTATATTTTCATCATACCTGCTACTTTCATTTCCATGCTGTAAAACAATTGGAATTGGAGCTTCAGGTGAACAACTAGGCAGCTGTCAAGTGCAATTTGCAGAATAGAAGAGCATTTTTAATTACATTTATTCATGTAATTCAGCTGTTAAATTGAGAGCAGGTACTGTCTTCTATTTGTCAGTAATAACAGAAAGGGTATCTAGTTCCAGCTGTAATCCTCTGGTATCCACAGGTTATTACTTTGCAAACTGTGGCACCTGGTCTATTATCACTTAACTGAAGTATTTCTTGTTTTATTGATATGCTTTTCTTCTAGGAATGAACAGTGCCAGTTAGTGTGTTTGATCATTAAATAGCTATTCTGCCTTAGAAACTTATAGCCACAGGGAAGGAAAATGTGATGACAATGGGGAGGTACAAATGAAATACTTGTTTACAGGTTATTTTTGTAATTCTGTAGAGAAGGACTTCGTGTTCACATGACTAGAAATAGACTCCTCAATAAACCCAACTGAGGAATGCTCCTGCCAGTTTTATATTATAAAGGTAGGAAATGGTGCTTGAAATAATGCTGTGAGATGAGAAATCCCACTTTCAGAGGAACGGCTGGTCGTTTACTGCAAGAGAGGTTGAGCATCAAAGCTGAAAGAACTTACTTAAAGCAGGTCCTGTTACAAGCACTGTTTTTTAAAGGGTTTTGGTGATTTAGTGGTTGTAGGAAGTTTAAAAAGCTTGGAGGTGAGAGAAGCTGTGGGCCTTGGCTTCTCTCTCCCCTCTCTTCAAGGACTGCGCTTTCTATAAACCCAACTCCCTGATTCCACCTTCAGTTTTGTGCCACGCTGTGAGGCCACACATCAATGGGACACACAGTGTGACACCCTAACATTAGACTTTACAGTAAAGCTACTTTTAGATGCTGGCGAGGGCAAGCTTTCTTTGTGTCTATGCCATTTGCTCTAACTTGTATGTAACACCTTGCAATCCTGCATTAAATAACACAGTACAAAAGAGAGAATCAAAACATGATAACCAGGTTCCCCAATGAGAAATGTATTTGTCTTGACAGCTGGATTGGTCTTTCATTCCTTGAAATCCTTGAAAGTATACCTACATAAGTGTGTGTGTGTGTGTGTGCATACACACGTGCATGGATACGCATTCACATGTATGTATATAAATGCATTTAATATAAAAGCTGGCTTAAATACTAGTTTCAGCATTTCAACATCAAGCAATGGCAAAGTGAAGGTCGCTCGCCCAGACCGACTAGAAGAACCGGCATGAGAGCCCATAAAGGTTTGTATTAATTAACTTAATTGTCCTTGTGGTCTGACATTGCAGGGTCAAAACCATGCTTGATGCTGAGTTTCTGCTGCACCTCCAACTTCCACAAGATTTATTCACACTTGCCTTCTAGCCTAGAGCTGATGTATAAATTTTGTGATTAAAGCTTGTCTAATATCTATATTTTAAGTAAGTTACTCTGCAGTTGTTGCGCACTTGACAGAGGCTTTTCTTTTGCACAAAGTTGTAAAATTCTGAAAGGGAAAATTTTACTGTAAAATCTAAAAAAAAAATCTGCATAGAAATTGAAGAGTTATAATAGAGTCTGATTTTCCATTGTATTCATAGGGAAGACACTGTTTATGAGACACTTCTTAATTCAATGTAATTCTCCATGCCATAGGTGTGCATGCTAAACCATGCTGTTAATCTGTTTCTAACCACCCAGAAGGCACATCTGTCACAGGAAAGAGTTCTTTTTTTGTTTGGAGATAAAGAACTATCTGAAGCAGACAAAAAGAAAACTCTGAAAACTTTCATTTTGGAAAAACTACTGAAATGGTCAAGAGATAAAGAATAATTCATGTATCTGTCGCTCCCTTCATCCAGAATGAGGGAAATAAAGCATCTTGTTGGCTGTACCTGCAGCCTCCCTGCAAAGAGAAGGAAACAGCAGGCACATTGGTAAGGGGAAGTGTAAAAGGCTAGTGGGAGAACTGATTGCAGAGCTGATGGGAGTAAATTGAATTGATTTGGAGATTGGATGGGCAGAAGTAATTGCTGAGTATTGGTCAGAGCTTCTGCAGCACCTGTGTCAACACCATCTTTGTCAAAAAACCTGTCACCGCTAATTCTCATTCACATACATAGTTTGAGAAGGGTCTTGGAATAAAAATAGACATAAAAATGCCATATATATATATATGTAATAATTATTTAATTCTCTGTTCTGATTATTAAATATCTTTTTTACCTTTTGGGGCTAGAGACCCTAGGAACTGAGGAACTAAGCAGTGCTGGAACCAGTTTGAACCTGTGTTTGCTATAAGTCTTGTATCCTGCTTCCAACAATCATCAAAAACAGATGCTTCAGAAAACTGAAATCTCTACTAGCAATAATAACTAACATAAAGGGTGAAAGTCTTTCTACACTTACCACTTATACCTTTAAGTACGAAGGTTTGTATTTATCATACACATTTTTTAATGCTCTGATATATTTTCACTATACATGTCAATGTCTAACCCTCTTCAGTGCTGTATAGCCCACGGCCCTTGCCAATACAGGCACCAGGATGGAGAAGTAGATGGTTCTGTGCAAAGGTAAGATGTAAAATAGTAGAGGTAAGGTATGAGCTGCATTTGAAAATGGAATAAAAAATAGTTGAATGAGAGTGCAGCAGAAAGAGTGGGATGCTTTGAGAGCGCTTGCCCCTCGTTTGAGCACTGCAGCCAATACAGGCCATCAGCAAGTGGGCTGTGGGAACAGGCAAGGCTGCAGCTCCCCAGGCATGGTATGCAGTGGGGACTAAAAAGAGGTAGAGTGGGTGAGACAAGCCATGAAGACCAGAGGTGTGATCTGACATGGATACAGGTGTGCAACATACGGGATCACAAGCTCATTTCCTTCCCTGACCATTTCTACCTATGTTGTTGACTGTAACAACTACGGCGAAGTGTTTTGGTGCATTTGCTCTATTTAATTTCAATTTTACTCTTTTACCCTTGCCTCTCATTCAGAGTTGAGGAAGATAGTATTTAAGTTTTCACCATAAAAAGCAGTCAATTAGAAAAAAAACCAGTGTAGGTAGTACTAGTAGACACTTGTATGAACCAAAGTCTAAATATATTTGCTCAGTAACTTTTTTTAATGTTAATTAGAAAAATAGGGGCAACACTAAAATATTAGCTAATTTTCAAATTGGACCAGTTTTGCTTCCAATTTACAAGATTAAAAATGTTTACACCAAGTTGTTACTTGTAATCCAAATCAATTTTAAATGCCATGAAAATTCAGTGTAGTGTAAAGGTAGGAGCAGTCCTGTGACTGCATGAAAATTTCAGATACTTTTCTTCTGCAGTGTTTAATACTCAAAACACAGAGACAAATCAGATGATGCCAATAGCCTGAATGCAGGATTATATATCACCAGCTCACTGGGATGTAATTAATATGTGTTGCTAGGCAGGTAAACAAGTCTGGATTATGCCTGGCTGCTTGAGGGAAACAATACCTGTGCCTGGCTGGCTTTATTCAGTCGCTGAAGAGCTAGGAGGAGCATGGCACAACCCTGCCCACGTACTGCACAGCCTCACCTGATGGTTCATCCCACAGGTGAGATCTGACAAGTCCCTGTACAGTCCTGGGAATTCAGTCTTCCCAATCCCCAGTATTTCTTACTGCCAAGCTTAAATGGCTCCTCCCTCAGTAACCTGGGGTTCTTGTGAACTCACGTTGGCCACCAAGATGCCCAAAGTACGTGAGTGTTTGTAGGGTTTCATTTGAAGTCCCTGAGTTTCCTCTGGGAGTCAACTGGGAAAAAGTTAAACACAGCAATGGCAAACTCCGTTTGTGGATCTGGGCCTCTAGTCACATGTGCATTTGAGGTGGCCCAAAGCATCTCTGAATTGTAGGCACAGGTTGATTTTGTGTAGCCATGACAGACCCATGACTGCCTGTTATGGAAAACAGGGGAGAGACAGAACCTGGAAGGAGAAGAAAAATGGGGAAAGATGCAGAAAGCTGGGATTTGTGGTGGTGTGGTGGGTCCCCCAGACACTGCTGTGTTCTTTGGTGGCTGACAGTAGTGGGAGCAGCAAGGCAGAGCTACATCTGAAGTAATTTATTTGCCTTTCTCTCTTCCTTTCTTCCAATTTGTCGCCATAAGCAACTGGGTATTTTGTCTACATCTAGCAGCAAACCTAGAGTCACTACTAAAGCTCTAAGGAGACCTATGAAAATAACCAACTGATGAATAATTCATGACATGCTGGAATTGTTTTAACTGATTTCATGATATGCCGTTTAGTATTAAGTGTGTCTCCTCCAAAGTCTATTTCCCTTTGTTAATAATTTTTTAGCTTTTGTGCAAAATGACTGTGCTTTCTTTTCAATCTTCATAAAATAAAAGTCTTTTGCTTTTATCTTCCCTGTACATCTAGGAAGAGGTCTTTTTTATCAATTAAAAACAGTAAGTTCACACCTTCACAAACACAAGATCTTCACCTGGTTAAATTTAAAATTAAACATCTCTGATCATTTTTGATGGTCTGCTTAGACTGGTGTGAGTCTGTGGGTTGTGTCTGCAGTACTGGCATGCAGCATTTTGGGGAGTTCCTGGACATACCCACATGTAACGACAGAGATCTTGGAAGTACAGATGCCCACGGGGAGAAAAAACGGGCACAGCAGATGCCATCCTCGCTGCTTCCTGTCATAATGTTACATACTCCAACTCTCTGTGGTTGAGCATGTGTGGTCCTGAAATTCCAAGGTACATTTTTTCACCTTGCTGCTCTATTTTCGGAAGACAACTACACGTGTGATAGCGAGCATCTATCAAGTAGTGTAACTGCTGAGCAGTGTCTGCAGAGTGAATTTAAATGCTCTGGGAATATGTCTCGTAGTTTCAGAAATGCAAAGCTACCTCAGAAATCCACAGTGCAGGACAGGTACGTAACTCTCACTTCTGGTGAGCTTCTCTACTTGTGGTATAAGCAGAAGTTGCATTTTCATGAAATGTAAAGCACAATCCAGAGCTGTAATTTGACCTTGCAACAGTCAAACCTGGATAATAATCTCAGGATATCAACTGCACTATGCTTAAGGTTGTTATTCACATACGCTATGAAGTACAGAATAGCAGCCATTCTGCAGCTGTACTCCCCCTTCCAGGGAGAATGCCTAGCAGGGTAGCTTGCTGGGAGAGATTCATATTGCCTCTTTAATTGACAATATGAAGTGCAAGAAGAGTCAGGATCCAGGCTTCCTGTACTCAGTTTGTCTCAATGAAGGAAAATTGTGGTAAAGGACAGAAGGTGGTCAAATCTACAGCTTCTCCAACACAGTGATTCAATAGAGCTGTTTAGTCATTGACATACTGTTCTTCACTTTATCTTACACATTATTATGAGGGGAAAAAAAACATTCGTAATCACTGGATTAACTTCTCTCCAGGCTGTGGGACAACTGTTCACAATTGCTTTTTGTTATTGAGAACTATGGGGTATTGTGCCTTTGTTTTGAGATTTCCTTTCTCTCCTATGCATTACAGCTGAATGAAGGTTTACTCCTACAGGTCATTTCAAACTGTAATGACATGATAGAAACATTTTCCCTCTGAACTACAGTGACTGCTTGACACTGGGAGGTCATACTTGGCCACGTGTAAATTACGGACCCCATTTTATGCATTTGAATCACAAGTTCCTGTGGCAACTCACAAGTTGTAAAGGACCAAACGCAGTGGGACACAGAGCAGCCCCAGACTGGTGCTCAGTACAGAGAGGTTCAGAGTTTGACAGCTGGAAGGACATTTAGCTTTCTTCTGCTTGAAGAGATCTTTTACTTGACATGTCCCCTGCAATATACGATAGAGCATAATATGACACCACCTTAAATCAAAAATGGAAAAAAGTAATCCAGATCACCACCTTAAATCAAATAGGGCAGACGCAATAGCTTCCTCACATTCAATTACTTTCAAGGGTGCAGTGGAGATAAGGAGAAATTACAACTGATGCACCCTATTCTTATGTTTTAATGTGTTTGGCAGCGCTGCCAAACCAAGCACTCAGAAATTCTGAATCTCATCCAGAAAGCTTGATATGACCCTGGAAATAGCGACAGTTCAAATACTTAACACAAGTTCCTCTTTATTTGTTTTCCTGGGTACAAATCATTATCATTCAACTCCAGGTTTTCTAGCATGGAGCTTGTAGAAATAGCAAAGGCTTTGGGAAAACAGCAAGTGCTGTGAATGCCCACCAGCCACCATGCTGGAATTGCCCTGGTGGCCTCAGCAGCTTCCACCAGCAGCAAATTTTGTTAATAGAGCTTCATTTTAAGTCGCAGAGTTTCCTCTGGGAGTCAACTGGGAAAAAGTTAAACACAGCAATGGCAAACTCCGTTTGTGGATCTGGGCTTCTAGTCACATGTGCATTTGAGGTGGCCCAAAGCATCTCTGAATTGTAGGCACAGGTTGATTTTGTGTAGCCATGACAGACCCATGACTGCCTGTTATGGAAAACAGGGGAGAGACAGAACCTGGAAGGAGAAGAAAAATGGGGAAAGATGCAGAAAGCTGGGATTTGTGGTGGTGTGGTGGGTCCCCCAGACACTGCTGTGTTCTTTGGTGGCTGACAGTAGTGGGAGCAGCAAGGCAGAGCTACATCTGAAGTAATTTATTTGCCTTTCTCTCTTCCTTTCTTCCAATTTGTCACCATAAGCAACTGGGTATTTTGTCTACATCTAGCAGCAAACCTAGAGTCACTACTAAAGCTCTAAGGAGACCTATGAAAATAACTTGGGCGTCCGAGTGTTTATGGTGTGAGAAGGAAACACGGGGAGCGGCAGAACGCGCGTCGATGCTGCCGAGGCCAGGCGGCTGCAGGCCCGGCCCAAGGGGCTCCGCGGGACGGACACGCCGCGGCTGCGCTCGGGGCTCCCGCGGCTGCGGGGGCAGCGCCCACGGACGGGATCCCGGGGCCCGTGGAAGGCCGGGCAAGCGGCCTGGATGTCGGCATGAGGGGACGAGTGCTGGGCCGGACCCAGGAGGGGCACCGCCCGAGTGCGCGGAGCCGGGCAGGACAGCGCACGGAGCCCCCCTCGCACGGCCCCGCCCCGGTCCCCGCGGGGTGGCGGGAGCGGCCGGGCAGCCCCAGCGGCCGCCGCCTCCTCGTCCCCCGGCTTTGGCGCGGGGAAAGACCGCAGCTAGAGGGAGCTGCTCCGGACCGCGGCTGCCCGTGCGCCCCGGGTCTTTCACAGGCTCCCCCGCCCCCCC
>VWZT01013843.1:36482-73766 GCA_013397055.1 Pachycephala philippinensis | reverse complement strand
CCCCGTGATGGCGGAGGACAGCGAGCCCGCGGCCAGCCAGCAGAGCCTGGAGCTGGATGACCAGGACACCTGCGGCATAGACGGCGACAATGAGGAGGAGACCGAGCACGCCAAGGGGTAGGGGCGCGCTAGGGGAGCGGGCACGGCTCAGGGAGGCAGCTCCGTGTCCTCCGCCGCGGCAGAGGCCGGGCTGGAGGTGCCCGAGCCGGGCTCCCCTGGTACCCGGCGCGGTCCCTCGGCGGGGCGCGNGCGTGGGACGGCCCTGCCGCCCGGCCCGGAGCCCCGCGCTCTTCTGCCCGTGAGGGGAGAGCCGGGAGGCCCGGCCCGGGCCCGAGGTGAGGGGGCGGCGGGGCTGGCTCTTCCCCGCCGGACACCGGCCTTGAAATCGTGCCGAAAAAGCGAGAGGAAATCCTGCCTTCTTGTTGGCGCTTTTAGGGCTTGGGGGCGGTTCTGGGTATTTTTGGCCGTCAGGAAGCCCCCCGTAACGAGGAGGTGCCCCCGTGTCCCCCCCGTGGTTCCGGGTGGTTCCAGCTGAGCGGCTCCGGCGGGCAGCCCCGCGCACATCCACATCCACACCCTCCGCCCGCTCCCTGCCGGCCGGGGTCCGGTCCGGGCATCGTCTGTGTTAGCCTGTCCTGCAGACACTCCTCCTCACCGTCACCCATTGTCCGCAAAGAGATGGTACCTCCAGGTCCACACGCTGCGCAGAGGAGAGCGCGTGTTTTACCGCGGCATTAGCCGGGGCAGACGCTGTTGTCTGGTTGTAGTTCCTTCTCCGCTAATCTCGCGTCTCAGATCTTCCCACGCTGAGGATCAGGCGGTGTCTCCAGTTGCCTGGGGAGCTGATGGGAGAGGCAGCCAGCATAGCTGCGGCCCCTGGCACCCGACCGGTGTTGGGCTGGCTGCAGTGTGGCTCCGTCCGAGCACGAGGTGCCAAGGGTCTGGCTTGCGCTGCAGGCTTTGGGGGCAGGGGAGTGGGGGGAATGTGTTTCAAAAGTCGGCTTCATTTAAATTACTTTTTTTTTTTCTTTTTTGAGGGGTTAGAAACGTGATTGCAGAGAAGGCGCTTTGTTGTCGCAGCTAGGAGTGGCTGGAGTAACCCAAAATAGAACTAGGTTAATCTATACAGTGCTACACAAATATCTTCCTCGTGAATTTGTGATTGATCTGCTTGAGAGCCTTTCAGTAGGTGCTTGATGTTTGAGGATGTACGCTGTTTGTTGTCTCCTGCCCCTAGGATTTGGTTAACAATCTTAAATGTGGCAAGAGAAATCTGAGACACTTTGGAGGGCTGACTTGTCTAGAAGGCAGGAAAGGGGAAAACTTCGATGCTTGCTGCTCTGTCATTGAGTTAATGGCATACACACTAAGGTAATTGCGTCAGAAATAATTACAGTAATATAAATCTGGGATATTAAAAGGGAATAAATAGTGTTTTATTATCTTGGGGCTTTTGTTACATTTGTTTCAGTAAATATGTCACAGCTGGTGATCCCCAAATATGTGAAAGTGAAGCACTGAGAGCAGAGAGTTATTTATTGTTCTTCATAGGAACCGACCTGGCATCCTAGTTGGGATTGTTTGATAGCCAGGTGATGCCTGTCCAGAATTCATTTGGATTGTATTCCTACTCTCCTGTTTGTGTGCGTGCCCGGGCTGTAGCTGCCCGCTGCAGCATAGCTCTGCGTGTGGCTGTGCTCGGGCTGCTGTGACAGCGAGTGCAATGTGTAAGGAGCGGCCAGGGAACAAAGAATTGCACTTCGGTGTGTTCTGAATCACAGCTTGCTGCTCTACTCCAACATGGGTCTCGCTGCACTCTGAGGGACACCAGCTGTAGCCTGTATGGTCTTCTCCTCAAAACTTGTTTTTGTTGGATATCCCAAACGTATTTTAATGAGTATTTCCAAAAGAGCTGTTTTATTCATCTTTGAATAAGAAAGTGAATGCTTTCAAGTAATACGAAGTTTAGTTAAACTAGTGGTAGATTGTTCCAGTAGAAAAAGCCTCTTAAGTATTAGTGTCTGCTGCATGAAGTCTAATATTGACTTCCAAATTACTTTATTTTCCTGTAATCTTTGAAAAATCTTATTTGCTGCTCTTTGTCTGCAGGCTGAAATACTAAACAAATTCCAGCAAATGAAAGGAAAAATCTCACAGTAGAGCTTGCAAGATCTACTCTTGATCTGGGAGATTAACCCATAGAAATAGGAGCCTCGTTAATTATTCCCCATTTTCTCCCTGTCATTATATATTAATTCTTGAGGTAGCTTTAAAGTTTGCTTTGAGCTTTTAGATCAGGTTTTGTATACTTAAGCAATTTCTGAACAGTCCAACTACTTGAGACTGTGACCATGTCAACTGACTTGCTAAATTCTGCATGGTCTCTATTGCTGCAGATCAGTATTTAATCTCATGCTATTTTAACCCGCACTTTTTTAGGAGACAGAATATTGGGTGTCAGTCTCTATTGGAGTGCTGTGTAGATTAAGTTGCTTTGAAGATGTTTCTTGACATTTGAAAATAGGTCCTTAGAATACTGCCCACAGGAAAACATGATTTTTATAAATGTATGGCTTGTTTTTTTTGATTTTTTGGTTGTTTTCTTTTTTTTTTTAATTTGCAGGTTTTTTATGTGCTTGAGCACTGAATGAGTGCAGCAGAAAATAACGATTTTATAGCTCTCAACTGTGCAAATGTCTTTGTCCTCTGATTCTGCTCCTGTTTTTTAGATGCAGGATTATGTATGTTGTGTGACTCATTGCTGTTTTCCTATTCTGTAGTTTGCTCCTGCTGGATGCATTATGCTGTATTTGTTCTGTATTGTAATAAAGTGTGGTTTACAAAATATCTTTGTTAGTGTGTCTGTAGAAAAGATATTATTTGTTGCACCTGGATCCACCCTGCTAAGCTCAGCCTTATAAGGTCTCTCAGTTCATTCTAAATAGCTCCTTATGCTCATTGCCAGAAAGGCCTTGGGCACAAAACATTTAGTAAACAGATGAGAAAAAGGTATGACCTTTAAACAACTCCCCCAGCCTGCACAAATTATTTGCTCTGAATGTTTTAGTAGTATACCCCTGTGATTATTGTTTTAAAAGGCCAAGTTTATAATTAATACTACTTCTGGATTTAAAAAAGAAACAAATACTTTTAAGGTACTGGAAGCAGTGCTCAATTCTAGCAGGTGAATTTTACATCTTGGAGTACAGGCTTACAGACTTGAAGGGGGAGGCAGAGGAAACATGGAGATCTGAGGAATACCGCCTGGGTTAGGGTTTAAGGTATTGCTGCTAGGTTTTCATGCTAAAAACATTGCATTTTCAAATATCAAAATGTATACAAATGAAATCTTCATGCAGAGAGATGCTTTTTAATTGTAGTTTTTTCATAAGTGGAACTCGAAGGGCATAGACCCATCTGGTCAGGACCTTTCTGTATTGTCTTGGAGTGGTGGTAGGTTTACACAGCAGTGAGAAAGCCCTTTGCACCTAAACCTCCATTTTCTTTATGAATCAAGGACAGCCCCAGTATAAATAATACTGCTTTGAAATTTTTTGAAGTCTTGCCCACATACATGAGACCTGATTTTTGTGATCAAAAAGATTTGTGTAACATCTTCAGAAATGTAGCTTTGCAGCCTCACTTACTCACAGAGAGAGAAGTACTGTGAAGGCAAGAACCCCACACAGGCCTTTGCAGTTCAAAAATAAACATCTGAAGTACATGTTTGGTTTTAAATTTGAGAAATTGCTAACTTAAAATTACCATTCCATGTAACTTAAAACAGATGTTGATATTACAAAAGGCTGTTTCTGCTAAAGCTGAATTTAGTGTTCAAAAGGGAAATTAAAATAATAGTGACAGTTAGTGAGAAAGATAATCTCAAACTAAGGGAGCCAAAACAGTTTGACCACCTGAACAGGATAATTGCTGTGCTCCTCCTGATTTTTCCATCTCAGCTTTTCATGGATTTGCTCTGAGCCTCATAAAGTAAGTTTCTTCACCTTTGCCACACTTCTCCCCAAATGCAGTAAGTATTCCCATTTTTCAATTTAAAAAAAACCCAACCCAACCAAAACACCACCACATGCAGGGGAAAGCAAAAGGGTTTTTTTTCCACATCTATGCAAAACACCAGATGTGTGTACATAAGTAGAAAGGTATGTGGGTGGGATCATGGGCTTGCATTTTGCTTGCAGACAAAATCGTACAACTGTAGGCCTAAGTGACGGTCTCCAAGTCCTATCCACAGCCTGGTTTTGGGGCAAGGTTAAGTCTTTCTGGGGCAGAATGAGGTCTTTTGACCCTCCTTTTGCCTCAACTGAATTTTGATTTGCATGTCACTTTTATGTTGGCATCACCTTTTTCATATTCATCAGACTGACAAAATTGTCATTGTAGGTGCAGTTAAAAATATCTTCGACTGTGCCTGTACTTAGATGTAGCTGAACCTCAGTGTATAGACTTGCCCTCCTGTCAGTAAAGTTCTCCTGGTACAAGCATGTCTCTACTAGAGCGACACAGTCAAAATGTTCCCCAGGTCTATCTGCTGTGGTCTATGTGGCAGGCTGGACTGGGGCAGATGTGTTGATCTGATGCGTGAAAAGGTCGTGTTTCCTGACCTGCCAACTTGACATGGCAGCACCCTGAGTTCTGTATCGTTTTTCTGCTTCCCACATGGGACCTGTACTTGGAGTTGTGTCACTTTACAGTAGCAGGGTAGTTTGGAAAAAGAGATTTCACTCTTAAAGGTCAACTTTCATGGAAATGGGAAACTTTTTTTCTCCCACCTTCTAAGTGTGAGATACACTTCAGCATGTCATCATATAGGTGTATTTGACCAGAGGAGAACTCAGATCTTAGTCAGCACACAAGAATGTCAGAGAAAAGCTTTTAATAGGAGCCTTTGGTTTTAATCATTACCTTTGCATCTCCTTTGTGCTGTCAAGTCCAGCATAATTACTACAAGTTGAGCAACAAAGTTCCTCCCTTCCCCGCCATTCTCACTCCTAGTTTTAGAGCCTTTCAGTTCTTTTCAAGGCAGAGCATGGAAAGGACAAAAAATCCTGAGATGTTTTTGTTTTGCTTCTGCCTTAATTTGCTTGGTTTATCTCTGGTTGTAACTTGTGTTGGACAAACCTGCTTACTGAGTAGAAGTTTCTATGCACTGCCTGCTGCCAAATATCTGGGTTGCAGGCGTGCCTAGATAGTAGGATGAGTAGAACTCTGTTTAAATCCTCTTTTTACATTGTGTGGACTGTAACAGTAAAAAATAAACTGACCCAAGCAGGAGACTGTGCATAAATAACTGCTCAGAATGATCCCTGGATAACCTGTCAGACAAAGATACCAGTATTTATTTTGCAGCAGACAGTGTGAAAGATTTAAACCTGAAGGTCATAAACCAAGGACTGGGATTTTGGAAGATTAAAAGAAAAAAAATTAAAAAACGAGTAGTGTAGTTTTAAACGCCACATATATTTTACAGCAATTTGCTTCTGTCTTCCTTCTTTCCTAGCTGAAGAATATACATTTCTATATGAAAAAGATCTTGAATTGGTCAAAGAACAAACTAAGATTGTCCTGGTAAAAGTACAGTTTGACTGGGGATAACATTAGTAAAGCTTGGCAAAGCTGATTTTTCTCCATAGCTGCCAAACTTTTTTCTTAGTACAATTGTTCATTATTTCACCAAACTAAATAAAACATTGACCGTCAGGTAATCCTAGTGAGCAGAATTCCCCTGTGGTGTATGTGATGCCAGATCCTCCTGAAAGACAAGAAAACAAGTGAACTGCACTGGTGCAGCTCAGGGCTCAGTGCCTGCTGAGGGTGTCTGTTCAGGAACAGTGTTTGCTGAAACTCCAAATAGCCTGATGTTCAACACAGAAGCTCTTGGGAGCCAGTTCATGGACATGGTGGCATCATTTGTTTGTTATATGTGTGGTGTTAGAGGGAAAGACAAGTCTGTGGACAGTTGCAGAAAGTAAAAAATACCTCATTAAATGAACTCAGCAAAGGTGAAATCACTTTCCCTAATATTTTTGTCTCAGTTTTGCCAGACAGAGTTGGTGAAGTCCTAGGTCTTGTGTACATGTGTGGGGTTTTACTCTTTTGTATTTATAACCTCTTGCCAGGCTTTTGGGTCTGTTCTGCATTTAAATTCTGTACAAAATGTCAGCTTGGGATACAGGCCTTCAGATAGATGTACGTTTTATTATCTTAAATGGAGAGTCAGTACTGTGCCCAGGTGGCCAAGAAAGCCAATGGCACCCTGGCCTGTATCAGACAGAGTGAGGCCAGCAGGACCAGAACAGTGATCAGACCCTTGTACGTGGACTGACGAAGCCACACTTTGAATCCTCGGTTCAGGTTTGAACCCTTTCACTGGCCTCAAAACTGGTGCTGGAGCATGTCCAGAGAAGGGCTGCAAAGCTGGTGAAGGGGCTGAAGAGTAAGTCCTGTGAGGAGCGGCTGAGGGAACTGGGGTTGTTTAACGTGGAGAAAAGGAGGTTCAGGGGGGATCTCATTGCTCTCTACAACTACCTGAAAGGAGGTTGTAGCTGAGAGAGGGTCGGCCTCGCAGGTAACAAGCGACAGGACAAGACAAAATGGCCTCAACTTGCACCAGGGGAGATTAAGATGGAATATGATGGAAAATCTCTTCACGGAAGGGGTTGTTGAGCATTCGTAAAGGCTCCCCAGAGAAGTGGCTGAGTCACCATCCTTGGGGGTATTGAAAAGATGTGTAGATGTGGCACTGAGGGACATAGTTTAGAAGTGGACTTGGGTTAATGGTGGCCTCAATGATCTTAAAGGTGTTTTCCAACCTGAGTGCTGTGATTCAGTGAAATCGTGATTTATTGTGGATCATGTAGGTGATAAGGCAGTATGCTTATTCTGCAGCAATGGTTTTCTCCCTGCGTCACTTACTCAAGTCCATCTTTTGTTTCTGCAGCCTTCTAGTAAATCAAACTTGAAACTCTCTTATCTCTTCAAAGTGTTTGGTCTGCTCTACTGCTGTCCATTGAATAACAACTTGGTCTTGTTCTAGAGGCTGCAGCATTTACAACTCTCTCTTTCTGGGAGCATAACCCAGTGTAGCCTTGAATGTTAAGCACTTCTTGAGATTGATCTTTCACTACAGACTATTCTAAAGTACAGTAATGATCTCACAACAATCAGTCTTTGCTTAGTTGCATTGTTTGGTTAATTGCAGGCTTTGGGCCTCCCAACTGGAGGGAGGGTGTTTTCTTGACAACACCAGCTCAGACAAGGTATAGATGCTAAGATTGGTCATCATAATGTTGAAAGTGAGCATGTTACAGCAAATAATATGTCCCTTGCAAATGTGTTGATCTTAATAACTTTAGTTATGTGCTTCTGAGTTTTCTTTTTGTTTGTTAGTATGATACCTGGGGTTTTTCCCCCTCCAGGATTAAAAGAAACAATTGTTTGTTGCACTGACTTTTTTCTTTTCCAGTGAAAAACACCCAAGCCCCCCAAAACTCCAGATATCTGTCTTCAGTTCCATTATGTGCATATGGCTTTGCTGAGAGATTAGCCTCTTGAAGACGATTTAATGTTAACTGACTCATTGCCTCCGTATTTTCCTTCTGTCTGAGAGTTGCCAACACATCCCACACTGCAAATTCTGATCTAATCTTGATTCTATATCTTGATTATTTGTTAAATTAAAATCTCCTTTAAGAAGAAGGAACTTATATTATCAACAGTAAAAAATAGATCATAATCTGCAAGTGCAATGTTTACTTTGGTTTTGGGGCTTTTTAATTAAAGTTAACCCCTTTGTGTTTACTGTTTCAAAGCACAAATGTTTGGTTACATTTATGTTGTCTGTTACCAGGATTTCAGTCAGACTTTCATTGCTGCTAAAGTTAGGAACAAAGTTTCCTGAAAACCGAATATTTTCATCTGGATTCTTCCCGAATTCATGTGCCTGATGGTTGAGCATGAAGGGGAAAAAGTATTGGGCCACTAATAGTTACTGAGTTTCCAAGGAGGTTACTTTCCTGAGTTCCCACTCTTTCCTGTGTTCTGCCAACTGTTGAATTTGGTCATTTTGTGTTTGTGCTGGGTAATAGACTGGAGGAGAGCACTGGCTCCCATGTAGTGTTACAATTTGACACGAGTATGTCAGAATGCCTGGTTTTGCTGGTGACAGAGTATAAAACAAATTAGACAGCACTTGCAGGAAGTTTTTCATCAATGCTCTCAGTTCCCCCCTTCCTTCCTTTCTTTCCACTGCCTTTTCTTCACATTCAAACTGCTGTTAGATTTTTCATATCAAATTGCTGGGTTTTCCATATTTAACTTTTTTTAAATCTTAGACTCAGTGGTATTGATTTTTCTCATTGCACATTCTTTGAATCTCTGGCAGAAGTCCTGGAGGGGATTTGGGAGCGAAGAAGAAGAAAAAGAAGCAGAAGAGAAAAAAGGAGAAACCAAATTCTGGAGGCACCAAATCAGATTCTGCATCTGACTCCCAGGAGATTAAAATTCAACAGCCTTCAAAAGTGAGAGCCTGGTTCTGTTTTAATTTGTGCTTGCTTTCTAATTTTATTTTAATTTGCGTGTCGCTTGTTGTAAAAGCAAGTTGGTAGTTCTGCCTTAGTGTGTGAAAATTAAGCAAATGATTCCTGTCCTGATCAGACAGAAGCAAGGCAAGACCTGGTGTTTTCAGAGCTGTCGTCACCACCTTGGTGATGTACTGTGAGAAAGGCAGAGGAGGAGCTGTTTTGTCTTTCTCTTTGAGCAGTTAGAACTCAGGCTAGTGACAGCCTTGTTGCACAGAATCATAATCTGCGGTGGTAATGCTTTTAAATAGATTTTGTATTTGGTGAATGGCCTTTAGTTTTTAGCCACCGTCTAAGTTGGCTTAAGTGAGTTTCGGTCACTTGTGCAGCATAAAGCTCTCTCAGCAGCTGCAGCAGGAGGGAAGGTGGGCCTGCTGTGCTAACCAGAGTCTCTTTGGTGCAAACAAGCAGCATGTCATCGTACATAAAATGCAGTAATCTCAAACATGGAGATACAGGCTGAAGAAACTTTTTATTTGGAAAGGCCTCCACTATAATTAAGAATGTAGAATTACTTGACAGAATGTACAGTCCTTGTGGACTTTATGATAAAATAGCATTGTGTGTGTGCTTTTGTCTATCATGTTCCGAATGAGCCGTAAATAACATGATGTGGTGGCTTTTTAGCATACAGCTCTTATCTCAAGAGAAATCTGAGTCCAAGAACTAAAGTTTGTAAAACTTAAGTTTATGGACCATGGAGCATATTGAGGTAGTTATATTTGCTTTATCAGATTCTTGTGGAGAATTTTACACCATTGTACCAACAGTAATCTTTATCTTGTAAGATTTGTCAAGTACGTTGGGGCTACCAACTAATTTTAGGGGAAAAAAAGTTGTTTTCTGGCTCATTGGCATAGTGACAGATTTTTGTGTTGTCCCTTTAGATCTTCTCTGGGTTACCCTGATTGCTTTGAATGGGCACATTTGGCACAGGGGACACTTTATAGTATGTAGAGAGATCTTAAGTACTTCTTTGCCACATGTTTTTGATACTGCCTGTCTGTAAAACATGTGTCATGAATTGGTAATACAGGAAGACTGTTTGCAAATGATACACAAGGAACTTCACACTCTTACAACTGGCGTGAGGTAAATTTTCATGTTAACATAAAGGCATATGGTATATGCTATGGTATTGCTATGGTATATGCTATACCATTGCCATGGTATCCTGTGAGTTCCTTGATTTTCTGCTGACCAAGCTTATTATTGTTCCATATGTTGCATCTAATTGCATCAAAAGGAAGCTGCTTCATGTTTTTTTGTTTTCATGTGCAATATTTTAGTCCTGCACCTTGCAGTCTTGCACACCATTTCTCTGATGTGATGTGTTGTGCAAATGTGGAAGCCTATCCTTGTTCTAAGTTGTGTACTTAGAGTGGCACTGATTATTTTACTGACACAAGAAGTTTAGTCAGTTTGTTAGCAAATTTTCTATTTTATTGGCATAAGAAAAAAGTTCTTATATAAGTCTTTCTTCCAAGCTCTAGGCAGCTAAACCACTTTACTCTTCTTATATGGTTTCCACTTTCCTTTAGTCACAAATGCATCAGCATTGACTTGGGGGTTATTTTGCCTTCTCTGCTGTTTTGCAGGTCTGTCTTAGACAACTATTCTGTTTTAAATTTTTTTAAAGCATCTTAGACTGCTGGTCTGGATCAGTGTGGAAAAATATATTTTGTCTGCCACTCAAGTAATATTTAGATTTTTTATTCCTTGTGCTATGTAAAATTTATTATAGAAAACAGGCTTTTAGCATTTGCTTGCTCTTGGTTGAAAAGAGCATATTTCAGAGGAGAATGACACTGTACACCTTACCTCTAAGAGAATGTATGCAGGATTGTCAGGTAGAACTCAGTGGGGCCCCTGAACTTATTGAAAATGATTTTGAAAAAGGATTTTGAGGTCCCATGAGTTTGTAAACACATGTATCAGTCTGGAGATGAGTAAAACAGAACAGTGAGTCTCCTTGGCTTCTGCCTTCCTTATATGTGATAGTAGTGATAGTAGACCTTTTGAACACTGGTGTGAGTATAATCATAGCAATAAATGCTTGTTAGCATTGTATGCTTACAGTGACCTTGAGGACACTTCACTGCCCATCTCACGAGACTTCCATCTCTCCCTATTTCAAGTTCCAGTGATGTAGACTGTCCACACTGAGACAAAGAAAGTTTGCCATATCTGCAGTATTATCAGTCATTATTGTAGTTACTAGTGGCCTACACAGTCTAGTCACAGAATAACAGATTGGAAGGGACATCTGAAGGTTTTTTGACCCACCTCTGGCTTAGAGCAGATCCAGCTAGATCATGTTGCTCAGGCCTAGATCCGGTTGTGTGGTCTCCAGGGATGGAGATTCCATGATCTTCATGGGTAACTTATTCCAGTGTTTGATTACAGTTTTGGTTAAAAAAACTAGTAATTCCTTATATCTAAATGGATTTTACTGGTTTGCAACTTGTCTCCTTTGTTTCTTGTCCTATCATTGTGCTCCTCCTAAAAGATTTGGCTCAGCCTTCTTTATACCCTCCCATTAGGCAGTAATAAGATTTCTCCTACTCCCCCAACCTTCTCTTCTTAAGGCTGAACAAACCAAGGTCTCTCATCTTCTCTTTGTGTGTGATGTGCTTCAGCCCCCCCATTTATCTTGGTGCCCTCCAGTGAACTCGGAACACTCTGTCAATGTTCTCCTTGTAATGGAGAACCCCGAAGTGCAAGATGTGACCTCAGGGGTGCCAGATAAAGGGGAAGACTTCCTGGCCAGTCTTACTGGTACTACCCAGTATGCAGCTGTCCATTGCTGGCCTGCAGTCTGCTGGCTCATGTTCAGCCCTCTGCCCGCCACAACCTCCAAGTTCTTTTCTTTTCTATACTCTTTTCTAGCCAGTCCATGCTGGCCTCTGCCTTTGCATGGGCTTTTTCTATCCCAGATGGAGAACATTGCATTTGCCTGTGTCAAACTGATTAAGTTTCTGTTTCCAGCTTGTCAAAGTAGCTTTGAATAGCTGCTCTGTGGTCCAGCATATCAACCATTCTTCCCAACTAGGTATCATCTGTGCACTTGCAGAGAAAGCGCTCTTTGTCAAGTCCAGATCATTAAACAGTATTGACCCCTGAGTCCTCAAAATCCTCCCCCTTGCATTCTTGAAAATGGGTGTGACATTTCCTTTTATCCATTTATAGGAAACTTCCACTAGTTGCTATTTTAAACTTAATAGATGTTAGTTGCACTAACATCAGCCGGTTCCCTCAGCACCCTCACATGCATTTGGTCTGTTTTCAGGGACCTGTGCATGATTAATTTGCTCAACAGTCCCTAACTTTCTCTCCTGCTGTGGTTAATGGGAGTCTCACAGACTCCTACAGTGCACAGGAACGTCAAAGGCCTGAGGTCATCAACAAAAATGAGGCAAAAACAGCATTTCGTACCTCAGCCCCATTGCACAACAGGGCCATCTTGTGCTGTGAAGAGATATTTGCCCTAAATTGAAAATAAACAAAAGAGCTGGGTTTTGTTTTTCTAATTCATGTGAAGTTCTGTGTAGGTTTTCCTTGCTTTCTGTTAAAGGAAAACAAAAAATGTTGTAAGTAAACTTCTTAGTCAGGCTGATCTCTGAATGTTTTGAAATGAAAGGGATTCTTCCTGATGTCCCTAGTCATGGTGTATTAAGTACCTGAACATTAACTTCTTACTTTACTATTTTCCTAGTAAGATCTTTCTTAGGACTTTTTTTTTAGATTTTCTGCTTTTTTAATGTAGAAGACATATTAGAGACTTTAAAACATTTATGTATGATTTCATGATGTTCTCTCATTATAAGATTTCAGAATTTATCTAGTGGCATTAGTAATTTATGTCTGTTATCCCAATCTAGAAATAAGATAGGCTTTTTAGGCTGGAACAGTGTTGCTCTAAGGTGTGTAAATATGTTAATTCGCAGTTACTTGGTGGACAGATGTTTAAGGCACACTTACAGGTGAAATTTGCATACTTAAACATTAGGCATTTTCTTTCATTAATTTAGCTAATAGAAGTGTTTATTATAAATAGTAAATGATGGGCTGCTTGAGCTCTAGGCACAGAGTTTTACTCCTTTTGTGATTGAGGATACCAGAGGCTGATCACCCAAATTAAGCTTTATCATCATTATTACTTTTTTTTTGGTGGTTTTTCAACACATAAATCCTAGAAAGAAAGCGAAATGTGGAAATAGTAATCCATTGCTATTCAGTAAAAAAAAAAAAAAGTCCGGCTTGAAATCTCTGTGCAGAATTGCTTTAAATTTTCCAGTGCATTTGAGACTATTCTTTCAGATGCATAATTGCACTGCAGTCTAGGGAAACCTGAGCACAAGCATGCTGTTGGTATGCCTCAGAACAGGACTTACCACTAGGAAGATAACAAAACAAAACAGATTTAAGAAGAGAAAGGGAAAAATCCCTTTAGATTTAGAGGTCTGCTACCATTATTCCTCTGTACTGTCCTTTGCAGGAAAAATTCTTATTCCTGTTACATTTACTCAGAGTGATCAAAAGTGAGGGTTTAATAGCTCAATGTAGAAACACTTAGGTTTATGCTTTTAAAATAACTTTTCTGTAAAGATTTTTCAACTTCTAAGTGGAAAGTGGTTTTATTTTACGTTTGTCTGCTTCAATTAAAATTGTCTTTAGTTGTCAGTGTTGGCAGAGTTGACAGGAGCAAGATGGTTAACTCATACATGTATGATGCAAAAAGGTATGTGCTCTAATAATTGCAGGCAAATACAAGGCAATATAACTAAGGTTAAAAAAGAGATATTTGTAGCACATCAGTGTACCTTCAGGTATTACTGAACCAGACAGAATTTAAACATTTATATTGTATGCGTAAAGTGCAACTTCAGACAACTCCATGTGTACCAATGGTACCTTTATTGTTAAATACTTAAACTGACCCTTTTTTTTGATATTTTATTGTATTTTACCAGGGGAACAGGGAATATAATAAGTATCTTTTATTGTGATACAGTATCCTGCCTTAATGCTGCTGTATTTGTGTTAAAAATGTTGATGTTTCTTGGTTAAATGCAAGTGCTACTCAAAACTATTAATTATTTTGTGAAGTTGCTTGCCTGTTGCCCACCTAACTTTTTTCCACCCTCCTGTTTACAAACATTGTACCTAAACTAACCATGATGAGAAAAGTACATGTAAGAATAGGTAACAGTAAAAGAGATGAACGTGTTTGTACAACTATTCACAAAGTAAATGTACTCAATAAGCTTCCTGTTCTATTTGTCTGTGTGTGCAGAATCCAGCCATTCCAATGCAGAAGCTTCAAGACATCCAGAGAGCAATGGAGCTGCTCTCTGCATGCCAAGGCCCAGCAAAGAATATTGATGAGGCTACCAAACGTAAATACCAGTTTTGGGATACGCAACCTGTACCTAAACTTAGTAAGTTTAACTGGATCTGTGTGAACGATCTGTCTTATGATCACTAAAGAAATGTGTGCCAGCTCTGTGGCATGTTCTCTAAAATGGGTATAAAGTTGGACTGTGTGTGGTAGGGATCCTTAGTCTTCTGTGTTGTTTATGTGGAATTCTTGATGTTTTCTAGGGAAGTGCTTGTCTTCCCCATAGACAATATACAACAAGATACAGTGTTAATAAATCTCATTCTGATGACCTCTGAAAATGCTGAACTAGCATTCTTTTGTATACTTTAGGTCTGAAATCTTGAACAATAGAACATAGAAATCTTTTCCACATTAGGAGAAGTAAGAACTCCTAAGTGGTGACAAAGAGTAAACTTTTGTTTGTTTGTTTTGATTGTTTATTTATACTTCCTTAAAATTTTTTTCAATAGATGGATTTGCTATCTCAGAAATAATGACTCTCCTACCATAGGTTGCACTGTTTCTATACAGCTTTGAGTGGATAATGATACCTCTCTGATACTCTTTCTCTGCTATATGTTCACATTCTCCTCCACAATGTACACTGTCTTGAAGACATGCTTTCCAAGATTCTCTTTTCTGTTCTTGATTCCAAGTGAGGTGGTGAGGTGATCTCTCCTTGCCTTTAAATTTCTAACGAATTTAGCAAGTTATTTTTTATACTGATCTGATCCCTGATAACACAGTTGGTAAATCTTCTCGTTGTTGGAGAAAGTAGTTGCTGACTGTCTTGTGTTTTCTGCATTGCTTTCTGAACCTTCTTTTTTGCTTTCATTATCTTCAAGTTAAGCAGTTAGTGATTTTCAGTGTGAACATAACTTGGGGGCCCCACAAGTAAAACATTCTCAGCACAGTAGCTAGCATTGTTCTGTCCTGCAGGTTTCTCTCCATTGCACTGGAGACTGGTATAGAATAAGCAGAAATAAAGTCTAAAGCACAGGAGCACTCTGCTCGCTCTCTCTCCACAGGCAGCCTTTCACATTAATCCATGGCTAAAGCTTAATCCACAACAATCTCATTTCTTCCTGACTTTTCTTGCATAGAGAAGTCCAGAGCAGAGTCCCTGGATGCAATATTTTCACCTGGATTGGATTGAATTGATCTGCCATGGCTTTTCTGTATACAAATTCTATCCAAATAAAGTAATGGTAGTAATTGTCACCAGCAATCCAGCCTAAGTGGAGGAAGACCCTAGCCAAAATAAATTGATGTGTAAATCATAAAATACTCTGGCCATAATCAATCTTTTTCAGAGCTAGTTCAGGTGGTCTGCACAGTAGTTCCAGGAGTTCAGTTCAGGCTAATCAATGTATCTTACAGCACTTAGATAGAGATGAGAGTCTGTCACTTGCCGGTCTATAAAGGCCTATACAGTGGCTCAGAAAATTATTTGTTAGTGTTGTTCAGTAGAGATATGCTTTGTTGAA
The DNA here is from genome assembly GCA_013397055.1 of Pachycephala philippinensis. Classification (NCBI taxonomy): domain Eukaryota; kingdom Metazoa; phylum Chordata; class Aves; order Passeriformes; genus Pachycephala; species Pachycephala philippinensis. Next base: position 58,299 of record VWZT01013843.1, on the reverse strand, counting down.
TTTGGTCAGTGAGGTTTTGTCCAACAGTGTCTAGGAATTTCTTCTTAATCCTGCAGATTTTTTTTAAGCTTTTCTTTATCTGCTGAATGAACAGATTGGGAAGTCATTGCTAGTTGATGTGCTTTATGTGTTTAGGTGGAAAAAATAATCTGTCAATTCAAGAAAAAAGTTGTAGGGATCTTTGCATTAAATTTACTTCAAAATCCTCCTGCCTTCAAGTTAAAATTATTAGCAATAGGTCCTTTAGTTATGCCAAGCCTGCCATGTAGTGGCAGTAATATTTGGGCTGTTGGTACTTTCCAGAGTTTGCTTAAAGATGCTAATAATTATGACCTTCCAAACAGCATGGCAGGCCATAACTATTAGTCAGGATTGCGCATCATTTGGAAAAATTCACTCAAAGGAACATTTCACTGTCTAGTTTGATGATGTTGACGATACAGTTGAGTGTTTATGGGTAAGAATCAGGGGGAAGGCCAACAGGGCAGATACCATGGTGTGAGTCAGTTCTAGACCTCCCAACCAGGACGAAGAGGCAGATGAAATATTCTTTAAATATCTGGCAGAAGTCCCACAATCACTAGCTGTTGTACTCATAGGGCCTTCAACGCACCAGGATTTTGCTGGAAATATGATACAGCTGAGGGGAGACAGTTTAGGAGGTTCCTGGAGTGTATGGAAGAGAACTTCTTGACAGTTGGTGAGTGAGCCAGCTAGGGAAGGTGCCCTGCTAGACCTGTTGCTTATGAAAAGTGAGGACCTGTGGGTGATGTTCTGGTTGGAGGCCATCTTGGGCCCAGTGATCATGAAATGATAGAATTTTTGGTTCTCAGAGAAGTAAGGAGGGGGTCGGCAGAACTGCCACCTTGGATTTCTGGAGGGATGACTTTGATCTGTTTAGGAGACTGGTTGACAGAGCCCCTTGGGAGACAGTCCTGAAAGGCAAAGATGTCCAGGAGGGCTGGAAGTGCTTTCAGAAAGAAAACTTAAAGATGCAGGAATAGGCTGTCCCCATGTGCCAAAGGATGAGCCAGTGGGGAGGAAGACCAGCATGGCAGAACTTTGGCTCAAACTGTTGTGAATGAGTGGTTTGGGCCACCTAAAGAATCACCGTCAAAGACAATGGCAACAAGCAGGTTTTCATATAAGTTTGTGAAAGTGCAACTTAACAGAGTTTGGTGGCAGAGTTCTCTCTATTACTTACTACATAGATGAAGCACACATAGGAAAATGGAATTTCACTGCCAAAATGGTTTGGTCAAGGCTTATCGGGAACTCCTGAGATCATAGAGCAGGCCCAAGGATGGATGGGGACACGAACCACCAGAGGAATTCAGGAAAGAAAATGAGAGTTTATGGCTATTGAAGGACAGGCAGGCAATTCATGAGGACTACAAGGGTGCTGAGGTTATGCAGGGATAAAATCAGAAGGTCCAAAGCCCTTACGATGTTATCTGGTTACTGACATAAAGGACAAGGCTACAAGAAAGGCACTGAGGTGCTGGACTGAGTCCAGAGAAGGGCAACAAACCTGGTGAAGGGTCTGGAACACAAGACAGATGAGGAGTGGCTGAGGGAGCTGGGGTTGTTTAGCCTGGAGAAAAGGAGGCTCAGGGGGGACCTTATCACTCTACAACTACTTGAAAGGAGGTTGTAGTGAGGTGGGAGTCAGCCTCTTCTCACAGCTAACAAGAGAAAGGACAAGGGGAAGCGGCCTCAAGTTGTGCCAGGGGAGATTTAGATGGGATGTTAGGAAAAGTCTGTTCACTGGAGGATGGTTGGGAATTGGAAGAAGCTCCCCAGGGAAGTAGTGGTGTCACCATCCCTGGAGGTATTGAAAAAATATGTAGATATGATGCTTAGGAACATGGTGGGCTTGGCAGCGTAAGGCTAGTGATTGTACTGATCGTAAAAGTTTTTTCCATCTAAATGATTCTATGATTTAGTAGGTGCTGCTCCTTAGAAGAGGAACAGCTGCAGTTTTTAAGTGTATACTGAGGACTGGAGCTGTAAAGTAGGGGAGAAGAAAGCATGCCTTCAAGTAGGATTTTAGGAACACATTTCGCATACCACCGGTATCTCTTGAATGCCCTGGCTTTGCTATGTCACTGCTCCTGAGTAATCCTGTTGAGTTCAGGTCTGTCGAAGTCAGTGGTAAACAGGATCTGAGCCATAGCTCGTTAGCTGTGCGTACATGGTTCTCGTGATGAGGCTGTGGATCTCATGGCTGGCTAAATGCTCTTCGTGTGCTGATAAGTTGCTGCCCTGTGTTATGAAATACAGGATATGAGTTGAGATAGAGTGGTTCTGTGCATATCTATAAATATTATGATGAGACAGTCATTAGTCTGAATGTGGTCTATGCGAATGAGAAGTAGTGTAAACTAATAATACTAATTTTTTCAGCATTTTTAAAAAGCTTCTTCTTCCATTCACATAATTATGAGAAAATACATGATGCAAATTAAATGCAGTTTGCAGAACTATCAGGAAGGATAGCAATGTAACAGTTTTTTGGTTTTTTTTTTTCCTCCTGCTCCCTCAAAAGATGAAGTTATAACTTCACATGGTGCAATTGAACCAGATAAGGACAATGTCCGCCTAGAGCCATATTCTTTGCCACAAGGTTTTATGTGGGACACACTGGATCTTAGCAATGCTGAAGTTGTAAGTAGAACAATTTTTATATGTATCTAAAATAATTCAAGTTTATTCTGATTGATATGTGGATAAGTCTTTGGATTTTTTTGTGTGTGTTTTCAGCTGAAGGAGTTATACACACTATTAAATGAGAATTACGTAGAAGATGATGATAATATGTTTAGGTTTGATTATTCACCTGAATTTCTTCTGTGGTGAGTAGCAAGTTCCACATTCTGTTCTGGCTGGAGTGCAATGAAGAGTGTTTTTATTACATCTTCTTAGGCAGTAATTTGTAATTATTTCTGTCATCAATTCTAGGGCATTACGTCCTCCGGGCTGGTTACCGCAATGGCACTGTGGGGTTAGAGTGTCTTCAAACAAAAAACTGGTAGGATTCATAAGTGCCATCCCTGCAAATATTCGTATTTATGACAGGTAAAATGCACCATTACTTTTGTATTTGTAAAAGAATAATGCCACAAAAAAAATCTTAAACTGGTATCCATTGCTATGTAGAACTTAAAAAGAGAGAAGGAGGTGAAGAGCACTAATATTTAAGGAGTTTGCTTAGTGGTGGATGATACAGATAATGCCATACAATATTCTGACCCTGTTGGAAAGCATTTATAGTCGATCAGCTGGACTTCTTGGCCAGGTCTTCATACACTGACAAACATAAAGCATTATGACACCACGTAGCGTTGTTTGGATGCCATGCTGCATCTTAAAGTCAGGCAATCAGTTAAGTCTTGATAGAGCTCTGGAAAAGGACTGTTGCAAACCCCGTAGGCATAGCTTGCATATTGCACAATTTGCCATTGCAGTCGCAGTATCATAGATGAGTATTTGTTGCAGATGTACTTGTCACAGGCCAGCTTATTTTACTTCAAATTCTTGTATCACAGCATGGAAAACTGTAATTATACAAATGGAAACTTGAAATGTGTAACTCTTTAATTTTTCCACTATTTAATGTCTTTTTAGTGTGAAGAAAATGGTAGAAATCAATTTTCTGTGTGTCCATAAGAAACTGAGATCTAAACGGGTGGCACCTGTACTGATTCGGGAAATAACCAGAAGAGTAAACTTGGAAGGAATTTTTCAGGCTGTTTACACTGCTGGAGTGGTACTTCCCAAACCTGTGGCCACTTGCAGGTAACCTAGGTGATGTTCTTAATACTGGTTCCTATAACTGTTATTTTTAAGAAAATTTACCGTAATTGTCTAAAAACAGTAAAAGCATAAAATTCAAAGGTATTAAATGTGTGGCCCTGACTAAACTGAAGGCCTGAGTGTTTGTCAGGGTTGGTTTCTTTGGTGGTGGTTTTTTTCCCCCCTTCCCTCCCAGTGCCTCAGATAAAACAGCTTCTCGGACTGTAATTTAATTTGTGGTTTGTTTAGCATACTTTAAGTAGACTAACAGATGTTTCTGTTGACCTTCTGGTGGAAGCCATGCTAGCAATGACAACATTGTATACCTGTGTTTTTCAAGTGGCCTGTGTCCCTGCTGGGACACTTCCCTGTTAACCTGGTGGCTTGCCAGAGATGGCAGAGCATTTCTGGTAATTGTATGATTTGCTTTTTTGAAATACTGTCATCTTTCCTGGAGAAAGGAGGACTTTATTGGCATCTGATAAATACAGGAAAACTACCATGTCGGAAGAGTTACAGTCAAATACAGTTTCATTTGCTTGGAATGGATTTTATTTCTACCCGGAAAAGTTCGGCTCCTGCAGTTTTAGTCTGGTTGTTTAGACTTCTGGAGGATAGAGTACATTTTGATTTGAAATTGTTTTGTACCTGTCAACACCAAAGATCCTGTAAGTTTCTGTAAGGAATGATGGTGGGGGGGAAAGCAATGCTGTGTTAGAACAACCAGGGATGCTCTGTTGCACAATGACCTCCCAGGAAAGGGAGAGCTCCTTCGAAAAATGCTTAGGCATAAGCAGAGGGTCCTGTCTGCACAAGAAAATAAATGTTACTATGTATGTATGGTAAGTTTTCAGGGCTGTGGCAAATACTAAAATGTTTAGCCCTGTGCTTACTCATTCTGTATCAGAAAGCATTTGCTTAGATTGAAAATACTGTTATAGCAGGCTTTTTTAAATGCTATTGCTTGGATATAGCTTTTTCTTAATTTTTTTGTTAATCAGCCTTCTTATAGACATGGTACAGACTTGCTTAGAAACAAATCTGGAAAGTAGAAAATGAGCGAGGAAGAAAGCAAGGAAATGCATGCAAGTGACACTGACATGTAAAATACTATGTAAATTCATTATTTTGTTTTATTTCCAGGTATTGGCATCGATCACTAAATCCTAGAAAATTGGTGGAGGTGAAATTTTCACATTTGAGTAGAAACATGACTCTACAAAGAACAATGAAGCTCTACAGACTTCCTGATGTAAGCAGTATGACTTCTAGAGAATCCCCACAGTTATTGTGAGGCCCAAAATAACCTTCCATCTGTCTCTGACAGCACAGGCTTTTCTGTGTAAAGGCAGTGCGTGCAGGACATTAAAAAAAAAAATAATCTCTGGTTGATGAAAAAGACCTTAAGGGCTATACTAAACAGAAGAGACTATTGCTGGAAATCTGGATCTCTATGGAGAAAATACAAATTTTGACCTAAAATCCTTAAACAAACAAAGGAAAAAAAACCCAGAAAGCTTGACTTCACAAACATGTGGGATTGAGTTGAAGATGCATAAGACTATTCTCGGTATGTTTAATCTGATAAGAGATTACTGGAACAGAAAATCAACAGTTCATGTCTTAAAATTCTCAGAGAAGTCCATCAGCAACTTGGCTGAATACAATCATATTGTTGATTCCACTCTAATTCAGATTTTTTTCTGTTCTGTCAGGGAATGTTGTTCTGCATTAACCAGGCTCAGCAAAAGCCATTTCAGTATGTTGTGCACTGTTTGTTTGCATGGTCTAGTAAAAAACAAGTGTTTTGACATAGCTAGGTTAGTTAAAAATATTTCTTTCTCATGTTTGCAGCTAGTAGTTAAGCTTGCAAAAAGCCTTGGAGTGCATTTCCATGATAGGGCAAGTCACTGTAAATACTACATACTGTTAAAAAATCTCATTGCTGTAATTAAGAGCCTGTAGAATTTAGTCCGAGCCTTATGGCTGAAAACAATTTATTTGCTTGTAAAAGCTACTTTTTTTGTGGGGATTGCAGGGTACCCTTAACCTGTACCTTATCAGTAAACCTCTCCTTATTTAAATAAACCCTTCCTTTTGGTGAAAAACACTTTTTCCCCTCACTCATAGTGCTTTATAATGATTTATCTGATTTTGGAGAACTGTCTGTTGCTATATTTAGCTTGATGCTGCAGATTCTCTTACTGCTCAGATATTTGAGTAGTAGGCTGAGCAGCCCTTGGAATAAAGCTCATGCCATGGCTTGATCTGTACTCCTGCTGCTGTCGGAGACACTTGTTTCCTGCTCTGCCTGGTGCCAACTGTGCCTGCACATGAAGCTTCTCCCTTGCGTGCAGGGCAGCAGTTTGCAGAGCTTAAGAATTAATAACCAAATTAATTGGGTTTTAATCTTGGACAGCTAAAAATAGCTTTGTCAAATCTTGAAGATATTTTTAACAGTCTGAAGAGTGCAATAGACAATTTAAGGTATAGGTTTTGGTGGCAACTCTAGTAATGTTTCTTAGGGAAACGGCTCAGGATGTGAATAGTTTAAAGAATAAGGACCTTATAGTACCAGAAGTGTAACTACAGAGAATCATTAGAAATAGCAGTTGTACCTTGATCGTTTTCCTTTACCAGACTAAAATTTTATCATAAAACCCAGTTTCAACAGAAAAGTGAATTATGGAAAACAAGTAATATATCTCATTCATAAAATATAGCTAAGGCAAAGATATACTATACATAGAAGTGAAAATAGAAAATAGGTGCTTTCAAAATCAGCTTTTCAAACTAAGTGATATAAGAGTCCATATACCTCAGGATTTTCGTTATTTTTAGGTTGGATTTGGGAGCTTCTCCCATGGAAAATAAAGATTTAATCTTTGTTCTGATGTCTTCTCTTTAGGTCTTGTGCTTTGGGTTTATTTGGAGGGCTTTTTTTTTCCTGAGAAAGGGATTAAGTGCTGTTGAGGCTCTTCTTCCTCAGTTTCAGGCTGTTTTAAGCACTACTGTCAAACAAATTTGTCCACTCAGGCCATGCTATCCTGTCCCTCAGCGCCAAACACTGCTTCTTGCATTTTAACCTCTTTTCTTAGTGTCCTTGGAATATCATTGCCAGTAGGAGCTCATCTCCCTTTAAGAGAATTAATCATTCCTAATCACTTGAACAGCCTGAATTCAAAAGGTTTTCAGATATAATAAATCCTGATATTAATAAATACCACCCTCCCTAAAGGCTGTGCATGTACCTATAGATACAGAAAATAAAAGGTTTTTTCCTTAAGTGTTTAATCTCTTGAGCAAGGAGTTTTCTGGAAGAAGTAAAATTTCACTGTGTTTAGAGTCAGGACAGGAGAACGTTTGTCTCTGTATTGTTTCCTGACCAACTGAGATCCTGATGCAGGACAGTTGTGTGAATATGTGCCCAGTCCAGCAGAGACACAAATTTTAGCACAGTTCTGTACACTTTCCCTCACGTCTGGGACTGCAAATAATCACTTATTTGTGGCCATTCTGAGCATTACTGGGGGGAAAAAGATGTTCCAGCCCAGCTGCTTTTCCTCCATCCTTCTTGTTCATCAAGTGTACACCCTTCTGGAATAAGGGCATTTAAAAATACAGATGATGTGCTGTTGTGGAGTCAAACCATAGTCCCAGGCTGCCTAGAAAAGCAGGATGACTGAAATGTAATACACAGGCCAGAGCTGTGGCAAAATGTGCCTTGATTTCTCATCTGGCTGCTGACTCCCAGAGCGCATGAATAAACACCTCCCCCAGAATAATGCCTTTTGGGCAAAGCATAATCAGCTACACTAATTTCAGGCTTCCAGTAATCAAGTCTCTACCTGGCTGCTCTTGAAATTGACTTTGCTATGATTAATGTGGTACGTGCCCAAGTATGTAGCTCAGACAGATGAGGCAGGATAAATGACAGCTGAAGAGAACAAGGATTAGCCTCCCCTAAAGGAAATATCCAGGAAGGCTAGCAGAAGCTGGGAAGAAAATTTTAATCACTTCCGTTTGTTTAAAAAATAACTGCATAGTACTAGAAAGTAATTTTTTCCTTTTCTGATGTTTAAAGTCAGAAAAAGAACTTTATTTCTTAAAAAAAGTTTTCCATTTCAGGCAGCTGTAAGTTATGAGAAGCTTTCTTGTTAACAGAATAGCAGTTATGCCTGTATAGAAAGTTGTTAGCAAGGGAGTTTACAAGTGCTAAAAATGGGTGGAATCTTTTTTGTTAAATAATTTCTAATTAAACTTATTCAGCTGTCATTGATGTATACCTTGACTGTAATTTCCACAAGTTTGAATTGCATGTGTTCTTGTCTTTGGATAACTTCTGACATGCAAGTTTGTTTGTTTTGTTTCTGTGTCTGAACCCCAGGTAGTTTAGAAGATATGAAATAGATTGACCTAAAAAGAAAAAAAAAAATACAAGCTGCATGAAGTCTAGGCAGTTGATGAGGGTATGTCTTTCTCTGGAGAAATGAAGCTGTTTCAATAATGAAATAAAAAGATTGAAGTGCCCCAGACTGTCTCAATAATTAGAAGAGAGGGAATTCTGGTTGAAAACCGTTTGTAAAATAGCATAATGAATTAGGTGGCTGGGATAAAGTAGGCTAATAATGAATGCATTATAGCAAGTGGAGTGACTCTGCAACCTACTTTAAGCCTTTGCTGTGTTTGCAGTTTTCCTTTCAACATCTTAACATTTATTTTCCTTTTTTTATGATAAGGCCACAAAGACTTCAGGTTTGAGACCAATGGAACAGAAAGATACTAAAGCAGTACAAGAATTAATCAATACTTACTTGAAGCAGTTTAATCTTGCTCCTGTGATGGATGAAGAAGAGGTGGCCCACTGGTTCCTGCCTCGGGATCATATTATTGACACTTACGTGGTGGAGGTAAAATATGCCCTAACATATGTGAGTGTGTATGTGAGTGCCACTGACAGTAGTTCATATCAGCATCGAGTTTTTGAAATGCAGGCAGTATGAAATATGTGTGTTATAGGTAGAATTTGATACCATGAGTGAAAGCTTTGTTCTTTCTATTACGTTCTGTTAATGTTTGGCTGTGATAAAGTGCTCTTATAACAGGATATCTTAAAGAAGAATTCTGAAATATCAAAATATCACTATCCTGACAGAACTTTACGTATTTTAAGATCAACTCTTCCACCTGCATTTCTTGATTCTTTTTTACAGAGATATGACATGATAATAAGCAGTGGTCTTCAAACCTCCTTTTCTAGAAAACAGGAAAAATGATGCAGTGACTGAGGATTTGGTTTGAATTGACTATCATTCTCCCATGTGTACATATTTCTGCCATACACCATTACAAAATTCTTTTTTTTAAAAACTAATTTTAGAGGCACCTGCTGGGGGAATTATGTTTTTTGATGGTTTGCTTCGGTAAAGTGTGTTTTTTCCAGTGAAAGAATGTGTGCATATATGTATGTGTATATGCATATATATATATATATACACACTCATCTACCACCCCCACCCTCCAAACATCTGGTCATAATGCTTCTCTCAAAATATGGAGTGCAGGAACAGATCAGCATTGGATTGGAAATCTCCTAGACATATTTGGAATAGGTGCTCTAAAGCTAGTGGAAAGATACACCCTTCCCTTTGAGTCCACACAAAATCAGTTGTAGGCAGCATATTTAGACAGTGTATTACTTTGCTTAAAGTGGTAACGTTATTTAAAAATGATCAGCACTAACATCCCTAAACCTTCTCCTCACAGAAGTCCTAGGTTGTGAAGCTCAGCATTCCTACACTGTAACCAGAATTTGTGCAGGAGCCTCAGCTGAATTAGGAAGCCTAGTGCTGCTGGAGATGAGTGGTCCTGCCCCTCAGTTTTTACTGTCCAAGCTTAGCTTTTTACTTACTTTGTAGTGGGTCTAGTGCTCACTGGACTTTTCCATGGTCTAATTTATAGCCCCACCTTCTTTCTCCACTCCGTCTTCTCCCTGCCCTCTGCCCTGCTCTCTGGGTTGGTTTTTTGCTTGCTTTGTGAGTTGAAGCCTATAGGAGAGTTCACAAGCACCAGGATCAGCATGACTGTGACATTAACAGTGCCATATTAACTAAACAGCACAGTCTTCACTTACTTGTTTTATGCTGTCTCTTGGACTAGTTTTTTACTATACAAAATGTAGGTTTGTTAGTGCTTAAAATCTTTTTAAGACCCAAGTGTGACTTGGAAAAGCTAGTGTCAGACTTTTAAGTCATCTTTGTAAAGTGCAGATCTAAAACCTTAAAATACTCTGTATAATTTATGAGTTAATATTTTCGTCATCCTTACTGATTTTAGTGAGTGACTCAATAACTTTTCTGTTCCTTGTAGTTAGTATTACTCTACTACAGAATCTGTACCTGCTCTAAGACAAAAGCTTTTTTGCATGTGGTATGTTCAACTGTTTTACTTTTTACTGTAGAAGTACTACTAATTTAAGGAGCCATGTGAGGTCCTTCACTGAACTCTAATTAGTGGTTACTAGACATTCAAAATAAAGCAAACAAGCAAGAAGCAGCATCTGTGTGTCTCCTTTGCTTTATTTTCTTGGAGATACTCTGGGGAGTTTTTTGTGCTCAGCATGTTAGTCATAACCCATGTCATAATTATTTCATAACCCACGTAGTAATTATTTACTATTTCCAACTAATCCACGCTCTTGAAGATGATCAAACTTCCTTAGATGTGTGAAATTAAGAAGTTTTATGTAGTATACTTTAGATTTCTATATAAATGCCTTTTTTGATGACTACTGGTTTTATTAGAATTTCAGTGTGATTTAGCACTGTTGTGCAACAAAAAGGTTGTGCTTCCTGTTGATTAATATTTAAATATGCTTTGTATACCAGCACGGTATATTTTTTCTCTATTTTTAGAAAGATGAGAAAATTATTCTTTGATGTGAATGTCATCAGATTTTTAAAATATCCATAATATTTTAAGAATATTTTATTAAAAATTACTTCAGTCAGAAAAAAAATGCAGCACTTTTAGTGGAAGTGTGCTTTGTTAGCTTTGTCTGTAGCAAACTACTGCTTTGACAATTGTCTGTCAAAATGTTAGTGGTGTAATAGACTAGAAAAATCTAAATGTTTGTTTCCTCAAATCTTAGCCAAGTCTAGCTGTTATACCATAGTACTTACAGTGCACAAACCTTGCTCCATTTATTGCTTACTTTCTGTAGAACTGCCACATTAGCCTAACCAGTAACTGATTACTTATTAATGGACTGTTTTGTTTTGGTTTGGTGTTTTGTAGGGTTCAAATGGTATTTTAACAGACTTCCTCAGTTTCTACACGTTACCTTCAACAGTGATGCATCATCCTGTTCATAAAAGCCTCAAAGCTGCCTATTCCTTTTACAATATTCATACAGAGACTCCCCTCTTGGACTTAATGAATGATGCACTCATTATAGCTAAATTGGTAAGTTGTAGGTTGGGTTTTTTCTGCTTCATTCACAAAAGTATTCTTCAGAGTGGTGGCAAGGTAAGAACTGGAGTAATTTATCCATGCCAGTGAATTCACTTTTACTGTCTACAGCACAGAGTGCAGTTGATGAGACATATACAATATATATATCAAAATATACAGCACTATGCTTGTTTTTCCTTTTTACTTTGAGTGATGCTGAGGAATGACAAATGCATGCAGTATTTGCAATAGCTTGGACTCTGGAAACACCCAAGAGCGTCCTGATGACCATAGTCACTAAGTATCAGAAGAATGAAAAGTATCACTAAAGTAATTTCCCTTGGAGATGAATTAATAAGTGCTATCAAATACATTTTGCTTTTTAAAATTATTTTTTATTTCTACAAAATGTAAAAGTTTATTTGTGTGAGCTTTATCATTTTATCATTGCTACGTGTAAACCTCTGTAGATGATACCACGTAGCTTTTAAGCATAACTTTATGTATGGAATTACACTGATAGATTTTTGGTTGAATGGAAGGGAAAAGACTATAAATGAAGTTCTTAAACAGAAGAATTTTGAGAGTTTAGTACTGTCTGATGAAAAACTATTGCTCAGCTCTTAGTGATTAGGGTTTCGTGGGAGTGCAGTGCTTACACCAATGGCACATGCCAACATTCTGAATGAATTTGCAGAGACCCGTTTGGCCTGGGCAGTTCAAAGCACTGCACGGGCTTCATCCAGTCCATAGCATCCACTCTGCAACCATTCCCAGCACGCTGCAGAGCACAGGCAGGTTTTCTTTCTGCTCCTCGTTCCAGCTGAGGTGTTGCTGCTGCCCTGCTCCTGGTCTTGCAGCCGCCTGGGGAGTGCTCAGTGCAGGCAGTGCTGCCTGTGCTCCAGCAGCCCATGCTCAGAGCTGCCTGCATGTGCCACAGGAATTTCTGTGTTGGTTCTGGATGATGCCAGTGATGGTCTGTAAAGGCTGTATCTGTTCAGACTCCAGGCTGCATGAAAGCAGCCACACAGTCTTCAACCTGTCTGTCCCAGCCATGTTCGTGCAGCACTGCAGCTGAGCTGCCACCTGTGACAGGAACTGCTTGCTGAGGCTTGTGAACCTAGAAGCAGTTCAGTAACTATTTGTCAGGGAAAACTCCTGGACAGTCATGGAGAATACTGTTACTCAGCCTCCAGAATGATCCAAAAGGAAGTTCAGAGACGTATAATTTTCAGAAGTGGCTAAAAATACCAGTAATTATTCTTAAAAGTCAAGGTGGAAAAAGGTTGGTCTCCATTAGAAGTGTGGCACAGGGAGCTGTGTGTCTAGCCCTTCTCTAGGCCATGGGTGGGACAGGTGAGGAGGCAGTTCCATGGTCTGACCACCAGACTTTCCACTTTCCCCTGCATACATTTCTCTTTCAGTGTGACATGTGACTCTTTCATTTTGAGTGGATCATCACATATCCCTTGCAATACTGGGATTTAGACACCTGTGATTTCTGAAGTACCTGCTGGGCCTGTAATGCATCATTAGATGCCTAATTATAGTTGCAGATCTGGCAATTGAGTTTTACATGAGGAGAGGTAAGGCAGCGGAAGAGAGATGATAAATGCAGTCCTGTTCACAGCCTTTTGTTTACAAACATACTGAGTCTGGCTGGGATGGAGTTAACTTTGTTCCTAGCAGCCCATATGGTGCTGCACTTCGTGGCTTATGCAGGGCTGATAACACACCAGTGTTTTGGTTGTTACTGAGCAGTGTTTGCACAGCCTCAAGGCTTTCTCTTTTTCCCCTACAGTGAGGAGGCTGAGGGTGGGCAAGAAGTTGGTAGGGGACATAGCCAGGACAGGTGACCCCAACTGACCAAAGGGATATTTCACACCATATGATGTTCTGCTCCACAATAAAGGCAGAAGGAAAGGAGGAGGAAGCGGGGGGATGCTTCCAGTGATAGCATTTATGTTGCCTAACAACCATTATGCATGCTGAGACCTTGCTTCCTGGGAAGTGGTTTGACATCTGTCTGGTAGTGGGAAGTAGTGAAAGAATTCTTTTTGCTTCCCTTGTGCTTCCGCTTTTGCTTTCTCTATTGAACCGACGTTATTTCAATTCACAAGATGTCTTGCCTTCCTTCTAGTTTCTCCTGATCCTGTGGGAGAGGAGTAAACCAAAGGCTGTGTGGGTGTTTGGCACTTTCCTGGGGACAGCCCACCACAGTCTCCTTCCTGTACTTTTAACTGCAAAGCATGGGTTTTGGAGGTACAAAGTCAGCTCAGCAAATTGTTTTCAGGGTTTGCATGTCAGCTGATGTTTGTTTTTATCTTCATATCACACTTTATAAAATTAGTTTAGAATTAGTTTGGCAGTTACAGGACAAAACACCTGACCTCCAAAATTTGGAGTTACTCACTTAGGTTCCATGCATTCTGCATGGAGTGAGAGTGGGATTTTGCATCAGGATAATCCCTCTAAAACCCTGCCTATTTTATTGTTGAAGCTGACACTAAGTTTCTGAATACCCTAAGTCTCTTGCCACTCTGTAAAGTATCATTTGTGTGTCATTTGAAACTTTCAAAAGTAAAATTTTTAAAATGTTTTGCTGTTGCCAGAAAGGATTTGATGTGTTCAATGCACTAGACTTAATGGAAAACAAAACATTCCTGGAAAAACTCAAGTTTGGGATTGGAGATGGAAATTTGCAGTATTACTTGTACAACTGGAGGTGTCCGGGCATGGAATCTGAAAAGGTAAGGGAGAAAAATGAGTTTCTGAGTTCCATTAGGTGTAATGGTACATTAATCTACACTGACCAAAAATGGGCAGAAGTTTTAAAAATAACTTAATTGGCCCTGTTTATGATCCATAATTGAGATGCAGAAAGCTGTTGATGTTTAGATTTGCGGCCATACTTGAACTAAAATACTATATTTTTCTTCTTTCTTTAGGTCGGTCTTGTATTACAATGAGAACGCTTATGTTTCTAGAACTCTTGAGGTCATCGTTTGAGTTAATTTGATCTCCATAACTCTTGAAATGGTATTGTTCAAGAGGAGTAAAAGCACAACGTCAGTGATACTGAAATAGTCCATTAAATCTGATCAGTGAAGACATCCACATGTGACCAAATTTATGCATTTTCAGATAGATCAGACAGTCCATGAAACTCTTCTATTGTCCATGAAAAGAATAAAAAGCACATTCATTTAAGTTTCAAAGCTTAGCTTGCACCTTGATGAGAAGAAGGTATTTTTTTCCACTGTAGAAAAGACTGTTTTGTACAAACTGAACTTCAGTGGTGGATAAGGGTACAAAAATATTTGCTATTATGTGGATGAACTGCTGCATTTCTATTTATTAAGTGGTGATGTATGTATGTCAGTGTAACAGAATGAAGGATACAAACTGGAGTATCTTTGCTTATTTACTTAACGTGGATATCGTCATTTGGGGGAAAATCACGAAGTACGATACCTTTGTAGCTCTATGAAAGTCCTGGATGTTTTTGTAACTGGAGCAGTATGACAATGTACTGGTTTAACTAGTGCATTTGTTTCTCCGTAAGCAACGCTGCCAAATCAATAAAAAATACAGATTTGTACTTTGATCTTCAATAGATCAGTGGATTGATTTAACAGTATCGCACTGTTCAGTGCAGGTGTTATCTATGTTGCCAGAATGATAATACATTACTGTACTTAATTTACAGTTGTGGCACAAAACCTTAGTTTTTCCTCAGTAGAATAACATCAGCCTGTGTGTAAAACTAAGAATTTTAGTAGTGCTATCAGGATATTTATAGTTTGAATGTTTTCAACGCTTCTGCGAAATTGCACATATTCCTTTGTCTACTTTGATTTCCTATGAAGTCTGTAATTCTAATGAAAAGTACCTTGTGTAAATATGTATTCATAAATTGTTCCTGGTAGTGTTTTTATCCTGACTTTGGAACAAGAAGTTTTGCTATGTATGTGGCTGGTAAGCAGAAGAGAAATGCTCTGCCCTCAGTCCTCGGAAGTCTCTGTACGGCGCTTCCTGAAATGTAGGAGGGCTGATCTTTGTTGTTGGGTGGAGCTGTTTTAATTCCCTCATGAATGCTCGGCAACGGGAGTGGCTTCTGAAGCACTTTATAAGCATTCCAGCATAGCATCATAGCTAGAGATGATAGCAGTTCTTTCAGCTCATGGATGCTGCAGAATCGTGAGCACTGAGAAAATCTGCATTAAGAAACTGTTCTAGCTGAAAGTGCCAAATTGTGGTAGTGAAGCCTCTGTGCTGTGAGCATCTTTTGAATGTGACTTGAATATCTCATGAAATGCAAATGTCTAACTTTCCTTTTAAACATGCCTGTAATTCTGACAGCAGATTTTGCTGAAAGTTTAATTCTGTACATGGAGATAAATTTGTCTGTTCTTCATAACTGTTAGCCCTACCCACCTCCTTGTAGCAGTGGGGTTTTTCTTTCTTCCCGCTCCTTTTCCAATGTGTGAATGGTTTGTGGTTTGGTTTCTTTTTCTTGTTGAATTGTGGTGAGAGGACTCTGCCCTAGAAACAGTGATAAAATACTTTCCCTTATTGCATTATAGCTGATTAAAGCATTCGACCTCCTTCAAACAAAGGAAGGGACTGAACGTGGTTTGTTTGACCCCTGGTTGTGGACCAGCTCGGGACCTCTTGAATTTAAAAGGTCTTCAAAGGAGATCTAATGGCGCAGTTGAGCTTTACGTCTCTGGCCACTCTTGATACCTCTGTGCTAGTAGCAGTCAAAACAGGTGGTGCAGAGAGAGCTTGGACTGTGTGAGGCCTAAGCAGAATTAAGTGCCTGAAAACTTAATTGATGGTAGTGATACCTGAGGTAACAAGAAGGATTTAATCTCAACTCCATCTAAGACTTAAGTTTTTAACTCCTAAAAGGCAAGAAGCTGCCTCCTTGGCAGGGCATTCTCATGGAGCACTCTGGGATGAGGAGGAGGTTCACCAAGGGGCTCAGTGTGTTCTCCTTCAGCTCTTAAAGGCAGAGCCTCAGCAATCCTCACTCAAGGCTGCCTGAGGTGAGGTGGGACAGCAGGGCGTAGCTCTGTCCTCATGGCTAAGGTACTTCCTTGCTGAGACAGCCCAGGTGGAAGATACAATCGTGTTCTCTGCCTTCCTTCCCCTCAAAAAAATGCACGTGGAAGAAATGTTAGGCAGATGATTCCTCCTCTCTTCTCTGAAATCAGAAGGCAAATCCGCCCAAGTATTGTCCTTTGTAAAATTGAGGGCACAATGGGACCAAGTATGTCCAGGTAGAAGACAGACTTGAACCTGAGTTTCCTGCAGCCTGGCTTTTGCCCAAATCTTCAGGTTAGGGCACATGAAGGAAGGAACGTGGCCAGTCTTGTGCTCTCTTCTAATAAAATAGTGGCATTTGCTTCTGAATCCAAAGGATAAACTTCTGTCTCATTTTCTGGCTCACTCTTCGTGTTCACTGAGGGGCAGGAGGGTAGAGACATGCTCCTATAGAAGCTGTGCAGCACTGTAGCTGAGAGAGAAAATTTATCAGCCAGAGGGCATGAGGGAAGCAGGCATCTAAGCCTGAGTGTTGGGCCAGCTCTTGGAGAGTTTTGTTCATGGACTTGTGTGTGCTAAGCGTGGCCTCTTCTGTCCCTGCTGAGTGCTCTTCACCTGTAGTGTTTCGCTGAAGTATCACAGCATCAAGAGGACTTGAGTCTTGAAGGTGTCCCAGCCTGCACCCACATAAAAGACAGTTACTCTGGAGGTGATAATTGTGGCAACTCAATTTGACTTCCTAAGCAGGTACTAAACAAAAGGTGAATATCTGTGTGGGGCCACTGTCAGGAGCTCAGTAGGAGAGGCACTTCTCTTGTTTCCCAGGTTGAACCTGTGTGCATTAGGCCCTCTATGAAGGTAAGACTCCTCAGAACCTAATAGGTGTTTGCAAAGGATTGGCAAATTTAAAGCTTGCTCCACTGCCTTTCCCACCTGGCTTTTAAAACATCTATTATTTCTTTCCCGAAGTAACTTCCTATCTGCAGAGGGAACCCAAATCCCTGAAGACAGAGATAGACCTGGGCAGGTAGTGAAGTGCTTGAAAGATTATTGCTGTGCTTATGTTCTTTACCAAAGCTAATCCTTATGCTCTGTGTAAATGCTAAGACTCTTACGCTATGGTTAGCCAGCCTGGGAATGAAACACACTAGTGCTCGCATGCCTTCAAAGTTTTATGCATCCAGAAAGCCAGAACAAAGGACATGCATGAAGAACTATGAAGCAAGGCAAAGAAATCTCCCCTATTCTTGCACCCTCAGACAAAGAACAAAAATTTTAGCATTAAATGCGTTGTTTAAACTTCAAGGAGCATCATGACTGCGCAATCACTGCTCATTGGTACTGCCTGCCTTCGTAGTTGGTATCATGAACTAAAGTAATTTCTAAATGAATTCAAAATACAGATGAGCTCTTGGATGGCAGTGGAAGTCTGGATTAACAAATCTCTGAAAAATACATGTAAATTTTACCTTTTAAGGAACAACAGAGTAACTCAGTTAAGGTTATTTTATGCTTTCTTCTACAAGTAAATTCCTAGGCTGTTGATTGCCTGAATTGCAGCACTATTTCCCTTCCTTCCTACAACCCAACTCCCTCATTAGGAAATCGTTCATAATCCCCAGTAAAATTTAGGGAAACTCAGAAGTTAGGTGGTATGTTTTCTGTCTTGTAGCAGTTACAGTTCTCATCTACTTCATATAAAACAGTATATGGCTTATGTCAATTTCCTGGGAAATAATTTTAGACTTCATTTAGCGATCTAATGGAGTTAGGTTTACATTTTCTCACAGGATATGTTTTAATAGTTTGCATATGGAAGTATTTTTTTTTTTTAATACTGCAGCAGTCGTAACTTGGTTTTGTATTTGAAAATAGCTTTTCCTTCAGCATACCATACAGCAGGTGTCAGGTGGAACCCAAGTCTGCATACATTCGTGACCAAGTTGTTGTTCAGCAGAACAAACTATAAGAGAGTTCAAAAGGGAAGTCTGCCTGTGCTATTACAGCTGTTTACTTGATCCCAGCTTTAAAACTTATACTGGCATGGACCTTTGTTTAAATAAACTTTCACTTTTGGTATTTATTTGTTTGAGTAATTATACTGAAATCTGTTTTGCCTAAAGTATGTTTATCTGTGTAAAAATACAAAGTTCATTTAATGCTTCGCATTAATTCCAAAGAAGTATTAATGATGTCTTAAAATTGCTTCGGCATGTTCATTACTGGCTTTAACACTGATCTCCAGCTGCCAATGAAATACTTATCCCCAGGTAAAGACTAACACTCAAGTCTGAGTAATATTCTTTATTAAAGCAGTAAAGAAAGTACTTCAGCCAAATGCAACATAGAGTTCACCTTGTATTCAAGAGCTTTACACTGTAAAGCATAAAAGAATTGTTCAGTTAGAACTGTCCTCCATTCTGCATTTGAAAAATCAGTTTAATAGAAAGAACCAAACTAAAATCAGTTATGCTGAAAAAGCCTTTTTCTTTTTGCGAGGTGGTTTCTTTATTTTATTGGGATTTGGGACAAGTTTCTTGATTTTCAAAGGCTGCAAAATGACATTTGAAAGATCAGGCTGATTGCTTTCCGGATGCTTCCGCTTCTGACTTGTGAGTTCATCCCCCAGTACCTCTTCAAGCTCTTCGGGTTCCAGATTTTCTGAAGAATCTGTATCTGTATAAGCCATGGATTCTTCAGTTCTGTACTGAAACCATGGCACTTCCAAAGCGGGTATCTTTGGAATTATTGCTGCTATTGCTTCAGTGAATTTGTCAGAGTGCTTTTTGAAGCCGAGTGCTAGAATGGACGTTAGGCCAAGAAGGGGTGCGATGGTCTCGCTGAGCCGTGGCACCTGCCCTGCCGGCGTGGCGCGGCTTGCGCTCAGCTCGATCAGGTGCGACGTGATCATGGCAGGCTTGGCAGACTTGCACACCAGCAAGAGAAGAAGTTCATTTTTTTCCAATGCTTTTGTAACTTCATTAACTCCAATAGCAAGCTGTCTTCTGATACTTACATCAGTCCATCCTGGTTTTTGTTGGTGGCTTTCTGTTTCCTCTTTAGGGAGTTCATTGGTGCCAGTGTCGCACTTTCTTTCTGTTTGTTTTTTTGTAAGGGAACGCTTTTTCTTTCTTGGACTCTCAATCTTTTTAAGTCCAATATGTTTAATGCTTTCTTCTAAGGTCTCTAGTATAAAATGCATATCTTCTCCATCTATGGTTTTCCATTGGAAAACAAAGGGGTTATCTAGACATGTTTTTACAGTGGTTTTCTTCGCTTTCCGAAGTGTTGCCGTCCCTTGCGGAATTACAGACATCCTGAGGTGGTTCTGTGTTTTGTCACCCTAAGGAGGAAAGAGCAAGACATTAGTTCAAATACTGTTCCATACTGTGTGCTGTGGACATTGTTACCAGAAGCTGCTTCTGGGAATGCAGAAGTGAAACATCGAATGTCAGTGATATTGGCATCTATCAACCTCCTCACACTGGCACCAATCCTTCACACAGCTTCCACAGGGCAGGTGTGGAGCTGCGTTTTTTTATAACTAGCTGGACAGGACAGTAAGGCAACAGCAGTGACAACTGACCCTTCTAAAGCTGAAAAGCAGCTGGAGGTATTACAGATGTAAAAAAAAACCCACAAACCCAACCAAACAACAACCCATCCCCAGAATCACAGGTTGAAAGATCACTCCATTTTCACTGTTGAACAGCTGCATTGTCCCCCATGACATGAGAGGAGGAAAAAAAAGCAGGAAAGAAAAAAATCTGAATCACAACATGAAATGAGTTCCTGAATTTATTTAGGATTTTTATAAATTTGTCTTTTCAGTCTTTAGTTCATGCCTTTGTGTTTTTCTCTGTTTGGAAGATACGACAGAGACTTGCAGACTCGTAATAATTTATGCTTTCAGGAAGGAAGGAAATCCCCTACAGGCCTCCAAAAGTTCAGAAGGGATCTTTTGTGTCACCTGGACCATGCCTTTAGGGATGAGAAAAACTGAACAGGAGCGGAGAAAGTGTAATTGTTCTTGCTCTGATTGATCTAGTCCAGAGTAGCAGTAAAGACAGGAAGTCAAGCCTGATGACATCCCTGGTAAACTGCAAAGCCCCCATGCTCCTGTTTTGCAGCTACTAACACCTCCATTGTTGCACAGGCAAGCTTACAGAATAAGAGCAGTTCAGGTTTCTAATCAGAGGAGGAAAGACATGACTGCCTCCTAGCTTTCCTAGTTACCCAAGCAGGCATACAGATTGCATTTATGTACAGCTCATGAACATCTAAAGGCTGCCACCCAAAAGATACCATTCTGCTAGTCATACCAGTTCTCTGTGTACTGGTAGTGAGCTACCTTGATATAAAAAGACAAACACCATCTTCACTCAAGTGTACTGCCATCAAGCAACATCCATCTGGACAGATTTTGACTCAGTTAAACTTGTCTGGAGGATGGCAGGACAAAGATGCACATGGTGTGATTCTGGGGGCAAGCTATGAGCTGGACCAGAAGGGCCAGGAGTTGGATTTGATGATCCCTGGAAATTCTGTTCAACTCAGGATAGTCTATTTTCTGTGATTCCACCTTGAACAGAGTTGTATCAATGCAATGTGAACTGTTACCCAAAATAAGAGTCAAAACCAGCACAGGAGTTTTCAGAGAACAGTAAAACTGAGGATTCCAAAATACAAAAAAGCACTGTGGCACTCTTGAGTACTCTCAGAATAATCTATGAAATGCCCTGGGCCACCTCAGCGAAGGTCCATCCAACCCAGTTATCTGCCTCCAACAGTGGAAACTGGAGAAACCATCTGGGGAGGACAGGGCTGGCACTCCCCTCAGCTCCCAGGCACCCAGAATGCTTGCATCTGGGATATAAGAATAAAAATGTGCCAACTTAACCTATTAGTCCTTTATGGAGCTATCACTCATGCAGTTATCTAATCCCTTTTGCTTACCATTGCAGTGGCAACAACGGAAAAGTGAACAGAACTAAAGAATGGAAATGACCACAATAATTCTTACACGTGACCGAGTTAGAATGGAAGCTTGTGATTGCTTAAAAAAATGAGCTCTGGGTTATCGCTTTTAAAAGCTTTCAATTAGGGATGCTCTGATGACCTTTGACATGAAAAATAGGCAGCAGACTTGTGTACGAGAAAAAAAACATAGAACATGTTCACAGTCCAAAGATTACGTTTTTCTTTCCAAAATGGGCACTGCTGAGGAAAGCAAGCGTGAAGGAATAAGGAAACAGAGCACCGAGTGAAAAAAAAACACTGAGCTCCTCCACCTCGCACCACCTTCGCGACCCCCTCGCTTCCTGCGGAAGGGAGATCGGAGAAACGCCGCCCACGTCCACCTCCGCCAGGAACCTTCTCCAGCCGCTTCCGCTGCAGAGCGCTCCGCGGGCTCCTCCAGCTCCTGGCAACAGGGAAACGCGGGTTAAGCACGGCCCCGGCACGACGCGCTGCGGCTGCCGCCCGGTCCCTGTGGCGGGGGCTCCGCCGGGACCGCAGCATC
>VWZT01013843.1:0-35987 GCA_013397055.1 Pachycephala philippinensis | reverse complement strand
GCTCCGGGCCGCATCGGGAAGCGGCCGTAGCGTTGGTGCAAAGCAGCGTTAAAGCGCCGGGGGCCTGCCCCTGGCGGTGCCACAGTAGGCTCGCCACTGGCGTTCCCAGGGCTCGAGCGCTCGCGAAAATTGGGGCATAGGCGATGGCAGGCCTGCTTTGTCGTATATCAGCTAACAAAGTCAGGGCCGGGTCACTAGGTGCTTCCCAGGGACTTCACAGCCACACGGGCGTCCCGCGCTGCAGTGCAATATGCGCCGTGCTGTGCACGGACATTGTGTTCTGTGACTAAGGTGACAGGTAAGGGCTGGTTCCCTTCAGTGTTTCCCGCAATCTGCCCCGAGCCTTTAATAAATCTCCACAAGCATGTTCACTTTACAGATTCACCGTAGTGCACAGCATGGTTAAGCACAGCCTCTTGGCCATGGAAGAGCAGAGCTTCTTGGCCAGGGCACCGGTGCTTCAGAGATGTTTTCCATTTTTTTTTTTTAATCTCTTTCTATTTACTGAAATTTACTTCGTTTGTTTTCTCGTTAAATCCTGACTTAATTTAAGCTGGACTTGTTTCCCCTCAAATTACTTTTTTTGCATGGTTTTATGAAAGTTAATGGGTTAAAAAATGCAGAAGTACCTAGTAATTGTGATCAAACTACGCTCAGGGAATGGTGAACATAAATGTATAGAGGCATGAATACAAATAATTTATTCATTGATACAATAGAGATGGATTTTTTTTTCTTCAATGGTTACATTTGTAGGGTAATTTATCAAATAATTTAACGTTATTTTTGTTCTGTACTTAGTAGACCAAATTAAAAACCAGCATTCACAGTGTATTTTGTGTGTTTACTCACTTGTGTGAGGTATCCTTGGGATGACCCACGTGTTTTTCAGAGCTGCAGCTGAAGGATGCGAGGTCCCAGGTTGGCTGGGCATGGACATGGGCAGGGGCTGCGGCAGAGGGAACAGTTCCAGGAACTGGGCTGGTTGCAGTTCAAATCACTCACGAAATTCCTCTTTCAAACAAACGGCTTGGGAATCTTTCTGTATCAGTGCTCTCAGTTTGCTGGCCTAATCCTCGGTGGTGTGGAAACGAGCTCAGGCGTTCAGCGGAAACGACTGGGGGCTTAATGCTCCCCGCCCCCAGGGCCCATTCCCCGGCGTTTGTCGCCGCTCGGCTGTCGCGGCGGGTCCGGGGGCGCGGCGGAGCGAGTCCCTGCCCCCAGGGCCCATTCCCCTTTGTCGCCGCTCGGCTGTCGCGGCGGGTCCGGGGGCGCGGCGGGAGCGAGTCCCTGCCCCCAGGGCCCATTCCCCTTTGTCGCCGCTCGGCTGTCGCGGCGGGTCCGGGGGCGCGGCGGGAGCGAGTCCCTGCGGCGGCCGAGCCGAGGTCACTGGGCCCGCGCCAGCGCCGCCGGAGCCGAGAGGCAGACACGCCGCGTCCCCGCCGGAGAAGGAACGAGGTCGTTCCCTGAGCATCCTCGCGGCATCATGACTCTCCAGGTACGCACTTTTGCATCTGTGAGGCAGAGACGAGAGGAGAGGAGAGGGATGCACTGTCCGTCTGTGTAATGCCGTGCTGGAGACTGCGGTGTTTCTTCAGCATAAGGATTTTTGCTGCAAAATCAAGGTTACTTTGCGGCAAGGGATATTTGCCTAAATCCTTGGAGGTTAAATAGTGCATTACTTTTCACAAACGGAGAGTGAAAAGCATGCTGGTTAATTTGAACTATTTCACAGGTCATGTAATATTTTGCAGCCTTACCTGTTCAGAGCATGCATGAATTATTTTTCTTTAGGTGTGCATCTGAGTTTGCTAGGACTGAGTTAGGCATGGAAAGGCAGGTACATGCCATGTTTTTAGGATCTAGCTAGTTCCTTTGAGCTATTAAAGGAGGAGGGAAGCTTCTAACACTGAGGCAGTGTTATATGTGCATTTGGGAAACATAAATAGTTTTAAAGGAAGTTGTGTGTATTTTTTAGGGTGTATGCATCTTTGGACTGGTACATTTGATGGGCTTGTGTTTTGGTAGGAGAGCTTCTACTTTCCTACCTTCTGGCTAGAGAGAGAGTTCCCTTTTACCTTCTCTCTGATTGTAGCTTTAAATAGCTGTTGAGGAAATTATTTTTATTGCTGGCTTTTAGCCTCCTACCTTTGTGGGAAACTATGAATACTTCCCTTGTCTTGGCCATGCCCTGATGGATTAAGCTGTTTTTCTTCTTTAGGCTTTCCTATTATCCCTTTCACTTCAAGATTTGCAAGCTCTTTTATCCCTGTCTCATTATGTCTGCCTCAGCTTAGTGTGCATTTTGCAAAGAGTGAGCAGCACAATGCTCTGACCTAGATGCAGGCAGTGCACTGCCAGCAGCTTAGCAATTTTCTTCTGAGTTCCAATTATGTTGAATAGCACAGAGGTTTCATTGTGCTGTGTTACAGCTAAGAAGAAATCTATTTCTTCGGTGGATTAAAATTGCCAAATCCCAAACGTAACGCCACCTTTGCTTAATTAATGATCGCTGAAATTATAGTTTGTTTTAATCTGCTTTGAATTCACTCTATCAAGTGAATTTATTAGCCTGATGATTAAGCAATGAGCCATAAATCATGATAAGAAAGAGCTGAATGCAGTATGACATGCTGTTCCATAGCTGTATACAGTTACACTTTCACATAGAAATCAGTGGTTGAAATTTTAAGATACCGTACTCATTCTGCATTAGACATTATAGAGCTTTTCTGTCCACACTGGTTTGGTTGACAGCTACCAACCATATCCATAAATGTATTGAATCTAGCTGTATGGGAATGAGGACAAATGAATAAAATAATGTTCTCATTAGTGAGGCTGTAGAATATTTATAAGTTTTGCAAACTGGTAAAATATGTGTTGTAAATTAAGAATTCATTCAAGCTTTTTTCTTTGCAAAAAGGCAGTATCTGATAATAGTCTGATAATTTGTGTTTTATCTTTAATGCACATGTGTATGTTTATGTCTGTATATATTTTTATGTTTTTTATTTGAGGAGTTAAAGGAACTTTTATCAGCACATGATTAAAAGGAAATTATATTTTTACAGGCTGCTCATAAGCATGTTGTGTAAGCAGGTAAATCCTAAGCAACACTCTGCACAGAATGATTGGCTAGAGGGGGATGAAGAAAGCAATGTTTAGTATTAAGATTTCATTTCTGCACATTTCTTGCTCTGGAAGATATGCGTTTGCAAATTTTTAAACTATCTTGTGATATTTGCCTATAGATGCAAATAGAATAGAATTATAGGAAGATAAAGTTATTAACTTAATGGTGTCCTTAATTTATTTTTTTATCTTTTGTCTTGTACAACATAACAGAGCTTCTGGTTTGTTTTTACTGTGAAGTTGTCATGGTTTAACACTACCCAGCAAATAAGTACCATGCAGTCACTTGCTCACACCCCCTTCACCCACAGTGGGATGGGGAGGAGAATTGGCAGGGGGGAGAATGGGGAGGAAGCAAAAACTCATGGGCTGAGCTAATAGTAGTTTAATAATTCAAAACAAAAGTAAAATATCATACTGTGATAGTAGTAATGAGAGAGAGAGAGAAAGAGAGAGAGAGAGCATGTGCAATTAAACCCAAGAGAAACAAGTGATGCACAATACAGTAGCTCACTACCCACTGACCAAGGCTGAGCCCATCCCTGAGCAGCAATCAGTCCCTCCTGGCCAACTCCCCCATTTATACACTGGGCATGGTGTTCTGTGGTGTGCAAGATCCCTTTGGCCAGTTTGCTCAGCTGTGCCAGATGTGTTCCCCCTCTTCCCCAGCTTCTTGTGCAGCTCCTCACTTTCAGAGCGTGAGACACTGCAAAGTCCTTGGCTCGCTGCAGGCACTACTCAGCAACAAAACATCAGTGTGTTCTCAACATTATTCTCATCCTGAACCCAAACACTGCACTGTACCAGGGACTAGGGAGAGAATGGACTCTACCCCAGACAAAACCAGGACAGAAGTTTAGATCAGAAAACAATTCCAGACACGTGAAAGATTTCCACAGATTTGAATGGTCCTTGTACATCAGTGCTGGCAGAGGCTTACATGCAGTAGTAACTTATTTAAACTTTAAACAATGTGGGAACTTANGTTCTGTAGTGTGCAAGATCCCTTTGGCCAGTTTGCTCAGCTGTGCCAGATGTGTTCCCCCCCTTCCCCAGCTTCTTGTGCAGCTCCTCACTTTCAGAGCGTGAGACACTGCAAAGTCCTTGGCTCGCTGCAGGCACTACTCAGCAACAAAACATCAGTGTGTTCTCAACATTATTCTCATCCTGAACCCAAACACTGCACTGTACCAGGGACTAGGGAGAGAATGGACTCTACCCCAGACAAAACCAGGACAGAAGTTTAGATCAGAAAACAATTCCAGACACGTGAAAGATTTCCACAGATTTGAATGGTCCTTGTACATCAGTGCTGGCAGAGGCTTACATGCAGTAGTAACTTATTTAAACTTTAAACAATGTGGGAACTTAGTTATGGTTTATTATTGATACCAACTTTAAATCTTAAATAGTTAACAGAGCATGAATTCTGCTTTTGTTTGCACATGTGTGGATAATAATAGGAGGTGTCTGTGATGGAGGAGTCAGTGATAGATGTAGTCAAGAATGTCACATTTCTGATACCTGGATTAATAATGAAATATTTATTTTAATAAAATTGTACCTATAAAAAAACCTTGAGCAGTAGTCATCACATTTATTTTCGTAAGTAAATGTACATCCCTTTAATACATCTGTACCAACAGTGTGACTTTAAATACTTTGCTTTAAGGAGTGTCAAATATGTACAGTTCCAGTTTCTTTTGACTACTATTTTTAATTCATTGGTAAGATAGTTTGCATTGCAGATTTTGTTTCCCCTCGTTAAATGCTTCTCCATTATAAATGCTGTACATCTATTAAAAATACTGTTGGTAGTGCGTAGGAGTTTTTGTGTGATTAGTCTTGTCTTGCTACCTTAGTACAAAACTCCCTCACGTGCTACTGCTGCAGTGTCTGGAGCACTGCGCAGCGTGGCACGGCTGGAGCGACTCAGGGTAGGCTGGGATGTAAATTCCGAGCATGTGAGTTCCTCTGCAATCTCCACGTCCTTGCCTCTCCCCCGAGGTGAGCACTAAGTGGAACAGGCCTGTTTTCATGGAAGGATAAGGCAGCTGACTGTCAAGGCATACAGTGAGGTAAAAAGTCCTATGGGCAGTCTCACAGTGACTGTGAGTTCAGATTCACACCTGTGGCAGTGTGTCTGTCCCCTCCCTGCTCCCAGGCTGAAGGCACCCACACTGTGCCTCAGACACAGGGCAAGGTGCTTCTACTCCAAACCCCAAATTCCCTCCCTGTGCTGGTGTGACTTCCGGGCCTCAAACACGTGGGTTCACCATTCCGGGTTTGCTGCTGAAAGGAAGAATAGTGTTTACGGCCCTCAGCAATTTTTGATGAAAAATTAAAAATGAGCTTAACATCTGAACTTGCTGAAGCATTTCAGGTGCTTGTAGCCAATCCGGGAACAGTTGCTGTACAGAAGGAGATCAAGAGACAATACGGCATAAGAAAAAAATAAAGATTCCAAGGCTTTCATGAAAGCAAATATTAATATTATAAAAAAAATTGCTTAGAAGAGATGCTGTAAGGCCACTTCAACATTATTGATTCAGCTTTTATATGTAGTCTAGAGCACACAATTTTGGTTTATCTCATTTACATATAGCATATATAGATAGCATATGAACATATTCTGAGCCTTTTGGTTTTTTATTCTAGAAAAATCCTGTATTTTTTTGCAGCACTCTCAAATACTTGGTTGGTTAAAAAAATCTACAGTGTTCTTAAAAGAAATGAGACACAAAAAGTTGGACTTAAAGCTTCATGTTTTTCCATGGTTCTATGGTATAGTTGCATTTTAGTAACATTGAAAATTATTTTTACTGAAACAGGAACAAACTTCATAAGTAGTTACACGTGTCAGTATATAAAGTTTAAGTTTTAAGAATATAATTTGGAAGTAATTCAATCTAGAATTTAGTGCAGAAACTGCCAAATCTTATACTTTATCGAATAACCAAGTGTCTGATCTTTAGGGAGACAAATGGCACTTGGAATCTGGCTAATTCTCATAAAGATTGTTATATTCAAAATAGAACAGCAGCATTTCTCAAACTTAAAACAGTCTTTATCAATTTTAGCACACCAATTCTTCTCTGTACTCCTCCATCCACTTCTGGGCATTTGGTTCAGGGAGGCCTTGGTGGGAATCTCCCATAAACTTTTGCTTGTCAGTTATGCCAACACTGAGGTTCTCACTGAGATTATTTGTTAAAAAGCATCTGCACTGCTGCAGGATTTTTGTCTTTTCCTTTCATTGCACTTTAAGGGTGCTATGAACCGACAGACCTAGAGATGTGTATTGTCATCACAAATCCTTCCCATCTAATGCTCTGTGAATTTACAGCTGCAGTTTAAAGAGTATTCAAGATTTAATTGCTGTTTTGCAGGGAGCTAGAATGCCCTTTTAAACACACATAATGTTTTTTTTTAAAACATTCCCTTTGAATGCACCTTTCTGCCTGCTGCTCCTTGTTGCAACTCTGCTGTAACAGATGTACATCGTCCTGTGGCGAGCCCTTTTGTTCTTAGAAGACTTGTTCTTTGCCTTTGTGGGTTTCATATAGCAATTCAAAATTTGCAAGAAATTAGGAATTCCTCAGAAGTTTGTATCTGGAGAATCTTATTAGCCGAACTAAATTTCTAGACCAAAATAAAAAGTGAATTCTATCTCAGGAGGTAGAGGTGACTCATTTGGTGGTAGAGTGGCCACGTTTCTGTGCAGGAAGCTGCAGTGCACTCAGCTACCTGACTTTACCTGTTTTGCCTGCTGCTTCTGCCTTAATGCAGCCAGCAGCTGGCATGTCCTTACATCAGTGAGTATGTAGCTTCATGATTCCAGGAAGGGGCCTTTCTGTGAGGAAAGATGCATGAACATCACTGTCTAATTAAATTACTACTCATTTTTCCTTCTCAAATTTAAAAACAGAAATAACCTTTCTCTTGTACTTTCTCTCTGTTTAAATAGAGAATGCTACAGTGAACCTAGCTCTCATTCATATTTGCTTATTTCCATCACCTGGTCCACCCAGCACAGTCACTTGCCAAGGAGAAAGGCATCAGTTAAGGAGACAAACAGGCATTATGTTTTCTTATTAAAAAAAAAAATAAAATCTTTCCTGTAGCTAAAGGGAAAGGTGGTATAAAGAAGCACAGTACAGACTTCTGAGTAATGCCAGGATCTCAGTGATTTAAACAGAGCCGCAGTACTCATGCTGAAATCGTTGCTGATTTTGACACAAACTTTTAAGCTGGTGTAGTGGGTTGATGCTGTTCAGATACCAGGCACCCACCAAAGCCACTCCCTCACTCTCTTCTGCAGCTGGACAGAGGAGAGAAAATTTAACAAAGGGTTCATGAGTTGAGATAAGGACGGGAAGAGTTTGCTCATCAAATACCCTTGAGGGTAAAACAAGCTCAACTTAGAGACATAAAGTGAATTTATTACTGACAAAATCCGAGCACGATAATGAGAAGTAAAATAAGCCCTTATAAACACCTTCCCCCAACCCCTCCCTCCTTCTCAGCTCTACCTCCTGCCCCAGCAGTACAAGGAGACTGGGAATGGGGATTATGGTCAGTTCATCACCCGTGGCTTCTCCCACTGCTCAGGGAGAGGAGTTGTTCCCCTGCTGCACCATGGGGTCCCTCCCACGGGAGACAGTTCTCCGTGAACTTCTCCAGTGTGAGTTCATCTCATGAGCAACAGCTTCCTGTGACCTGCTGCAACATGAGTCCATCCCATGGGGAACAGTCCTCCCCAGACTGCTGCAGCATGGGTCACTCTTCCACAGGGTGCAGTCCTCCAACAACAGGCTGCTCCAGCCTGGGAGCAGGGCCCCTCTCTCCATGGGTCTCCCATGGGGTTACAACCTCCTCCCAGGCATCCACGTGCTCCAGTGTGGGGCTCCTCCACGGGCTGCAGGTGGATCCCTGCATCTCCATGACCCTCCGTGGGCTGCAGGAGCACAACTGCTTCACCATGGTCATCACCACGGCCTGCAGATGAATCTCAGCTACGGCACCTGGAACACCTCCTCCTCCTCCTTCACTGACCTTGGTGTCTGCAGAGTTGTTCTTCTCACATGTTCTCACTCTGCTCTTCTCTAGTCATAATTAAAACTGCAACATAACTTTTGTTTATCTTTCTTAAATCTGTTACCACAGAGGTGTTACCACCATTTTCAGTCGGCCCAGCCTTGGCCAGCGGCACATCCATCTTTGGAGCCACCAGGAATTGGCTCAGCTGGACATTTTGAAAGCTTCTGGCAGCTTCTCATGGAAGCCACCCCTGTAGCGCCCCCCACTACCAAAACCCAGGCCATGCAAAACCAATACAGCTGATTTTGTACATATTAAATATGTGTGCAGGATATACTGTGCTTCTGCAAATGCAGATACGACTTAAAAGCTAAAATAATTGTTGAAACCAGCATATAGCATGTTAAAGTGCTTGTATCTTTTTGCATTAGAGTAGTGCAGTGACCTGATGGGTCTGTGGTCACTGTACGAAATCTATCTCTCTCTGAAATGTCCTGGGCATGCTCTCCGGTGTTTCAGAGTTGGGTGTGGAAGGTGGTCCTGGCAGTAGCTCATCTCCCTGAGGTACCTCTGTGCCTGCTGTTGGTCACCTACTTCCCTGTCAGCAGAGCAGTGGAAATGGAGAGTGAACTGGGCAGTACCCTTCAGAGGGGATTTGAGCTCCCCCACTTGAGCCAACACAGTGCAGGCAGGGCCAAAAGGATTCAGAGATCACCGTGGGGTGTGAAGTTCAGTGAATGCCTTCATACCTGCAGTGTGACTGTAAAAGACACATACACCCCATAAACTGTGAAGGCTGCTTTCCCCTATCAGCCACGCAAGCCTATATCCCCTTCTAACAACGTACACATTTATGAAGCTTCTTTCATGGGAAAAAGCCTTGTCTGACCACCAAACCTCAGTGAGTCATTGAGAATATCTAATGATACTACTGTGTGTCTTACACCTCGTGTTTTAAATACACCACTTCAGAAGAGAACTAACACTTTCTGTTCTTTCATCAGGCTGACTTTGATGGTGCTGCAGAAGATGTAAAAAAATTAAAAACAAGACCAACTGATGAAGAACTGAAGGAACTATATGGACTCTACAAACAGGCTACTGTTGGAGATATTAATATTGGTATTACTGTATATACTTCACATTTGCTCACATATCTTGATAATCAAGCTAATGTTATGTAAATCTGCATGATAACCAAAGCTATGCATTTATTTTGGCAGAATGTCCAGGAATGCTAGATTTGAAAGGCAAAGCCAAATGGGAGGCATGGAACCTGAAAAAAGGTGTTACACCAATTAAATTTACATCCTGTAGTCAAGTTTATAGGATGACAAATGAGGAAAGATAATGACTCCTACTTTCCTTTGCAGGTTTATCAAAGGAGGATGCCATGAATGCCTATATCTCTAAAGCAAGAGCAATGGTAGAAAAATATGGGATCTAGAATATTCAAAATAATTCCCACTAATAATTAACTCTTCAATAGCTAATGAACTAACTCTGTTGAGAAAAATGCAATACTAACTTCTTATTGTGTAGTCTGACACTAATATCTTTTAAGCATAAGCTGTTTGACTGTAAAGGTTATTTACATATATATTTTTAGCTTGTATCTTAATCTAAATAAATTTGAACCGAATAAATTAAGCTTTCTGTGAGAATTGTGGATTTTTGGGGTATTAAATTATATTTAGCATTCTGACAGGAGCAGACAAACAGAGAAGCTCTAACAGTAAAATAACATAGATGTAATTTTTTTGCAAACAAGGTTATGGAATAAAGTGAAGAGTTTGTACACATGCAAGAGAAGAAGGAAAAGATGAAACCTTTTTTAAGACCCAAAGCCAATGTTTGTTTTCAAAAAAATCAGGAAAACTCCCCCTTTTAAAGGATTACAGAGGGGAAACAGAACAACTTTTAGGCATAACTGCAAGCAATGTTCAGAAAGAATGACTGATTACAAATTGCAGTGGACTAACCTTACACATTCTGCTATTAAAATTGAGGGAAATACTCATAGACCAGCATTTTCTATGCATCTTGTTATGTGTTTTGTCAAGAAACTTTCATTAGACGGTTCCAGCAGATAAAAGTGACCTCCAGGAAGCTCAAAAAAGGAAGTATCTCCACTCGTTAGTTCTTGCCAAGCTAAAAAAGATATTTAAAGTGTCAGCGAAATGTCAACTATTGTGATCATTTTGAGTAACTATTTCAAAGTAATTACTTAATAATTATTTTAAATCCCATATCAACTTTCTGGTTCATACATTGAGACTGCTCTGTTTATTTGTTTCCTTTGAGAAGGAGACAGGCTCTAGAAAACTCTAACAGATGTGGTACAACAAGAAACTGTGTAAGCATAAGAGGAAAACCATTGAAGCAAAGTACCTTGTACATCACCTAGTTTATCGTCAGACCCATTAAAGCAGGTAATATCACAAGAGAAGGGGGGATCCATTTCTGCCTTCTCAAATCTGTGAACATAAAAAGTAAGTCATAAAACATTCCATAAGATACCTGTATTTGGAATTTGCTTCCACATACAAAATAGTTTTTTTGTTCGTCTCCAGAACTTAACAATTTCAGGAGTTAGATTATGCAGGACATCAGGAGAAGAAAATAGTGCATCTTGAAGTTTCTTAGCTCCTTAACCTACTGCAATTAGGTCTAAAAATGTAAAGAAAAATGACCCAATAGTTAGGGAAAAAAAAGAGCTTCAACCTGCAATAAAAATTCTCACCTACAATAAATAATTGTTACCTACTTATATACAAGTTTTCTAATGTTTCAGCATCTTTCAGTGTCAGGTTCCTAAGACCAAAATGGGCCCCACATCCGAGAGTGTCCTTGTTTTTGCCAAGGTGAGAAGCCTTAACCACTCAGCTACATGAGCTGTCATGTAACATCCAGTGGGGACAGCAGTTAGGACAGAGGAAGCCAGTTGCTGCCTGGGTGCCCAGAACACAGGAATTCTTTTCTTCTGGTTAGGCTAGAGGACCTTGGATCAGGAGGCTGAATGCAGTGTTCCTGAAGCACGATTAGCTGAGATTGTTAACCTCAGAAAACAATAAAAGACATGAGAATATTCCCTTTTAGTAGCTGCTGACTTTGGATCCTAGGTAGAACCGTAATTCTACCATGACCGGTTCAATACTGCAGTAACAGCTGTGGTTGCTGCAGTACGCAGCGTTTCATCTAGGGCTTAAATAGTAGAAAACAAATAGAAAAGCACACAAAGGATAAAAACTATATTTACTATTTCTTACTCTTTTTATAACAGAAAATGAGAACCAATTACTAAGAAAGAAAAAAGAAAGCCTGACATGATCAGACAGAAGTAAAAATGTAAAATACAAATACAAAAATAATACAAAGTTGTAAAACTTACGAAACTGTCTGAAGAACTCTAATGTCTTCTTTGAAAGTAAGCACCATTTGTTTCCTAATGTCTTCATTATGCAGAAGCTCAGAAGGAGTTCCTCCTAGAGTCTTTATATACGCTATAATTTCTTCATCTTTTGTATCAGATATGGGTATGCTTTTGATAGCAAGAAATCCTTCAGACTGTCAGTACCAAACAAAACAGATCAGGTGGTGTATATAATATACTTTACATAATCTTTTCTAAAATTGTTTTAGTAAAAAGTACAATAATTATCTGTCTCCAGAATACAATGGGTGATTAGTTCAACATTCACAGAGAACACTTCATGGAAAGGGTTAGTATAAGACTGTGTTTACTGAAATTACAAGTGAGCCAAGTACTCTCTACTTCTGAAACTTCCACAGACAGAAAACTGTTAGTATTATTTTGTTCAAGCTTGACTCTTACTATTGAAATGCAACTAGTAAAATAATCTAAGAGAGAGAAAAACCTAGCACTGGACATCAACCTGGCTAATGTAGGACTGAAGAGACCGATTATGGAAATTTGCAGGAATAACAATTGCTTCCTTGAATCACTAGTTCATACTCAGGACTGCTAGGAAGCTTTAGAAACTGAAGAACAAAAATAGCAAATACTGACTGAGGACAGGACTGGAAAAATGCCATTTCACTGCTGTTTTTCTGAGAAAGGCTAGCAGAACTAGCAGAACCTCAGAAGAAACTGATTAAAAATCCTACAAAGAATGAGGAGAAAGAAAAAACAGTGGACAAATGTATTGAGGGCTGATGCAACAGGTTTATGAAAGACTGGGTCAAGACAGTTATTTCACACATTACAGAGTAAGGAGGACCATTTAGTATTTTGGTTTGATTACTTTTGAGTTTTAATCCAAAAGCCATAGTAAATAACACAATATTCAAAAATGTTTAGTTTAAGGATTAGTTAGTTTAAGCATGAATTAGTTCAAGCATTAGTTTAAGGAGATTGTTCTCCCAAGGCTAAGGTTAGCAGTGAATATTATGTACTCTGCATCTATCTCAGAACACTTTTCTCTCCACAGATTCTGAAGAAATGTTTATTTTGTATTAAAATGACTCAGCATACCATACTGTAAAATATTATTTTTACTCTTGGTGGCTAATTTATGGTTCTGTTTCATAATGTTAATGATTCTGTAACTTACGTGTGGGGCACTTGCCCCTGACATGAAAAGATGGACTGGCTCCAGTCCGTACTTTTCTTTCAAATGCAGTGCAGTTGCAAAACTCAGCTGAGATCCAAAACTGCAGCGAAAAGAGAAATTAAAGCAAAGTAAGCGAAAACATACATAAAAGCTGATAAATATAAACATAATTTTAATTTCAGTGCTAACTGGCTATCTTGAACAGTTGCTGAAACCATATATGACATGCAGATTATAATGATATTAGTTAATTGACATGAAGTATATTCCTACACAGTCTAATTTTGCAAGACCTTTTCTTAGTCTCTCTTTCTTTTAATTGTCTCCTTAATTTTCAGTAAGAACAGCTTTTGAATACTTGAGACTAAGCAATCTTCAAAATCTGTTTCATGAATGGTTCACCCCCTGCATTCATATAGATCAAGCACTGACACAAATATTAACAATAAATGCAATTATAATTGATTAGAAACACATGTTCAGATGTTGTGCCTGAAGGTATAAATAAATAAATAAATAGAGTCTTTGAGAGCAACTGCATTATTTAGGATGACTTGACAGAAGATCCTTGCAGAGGTATATTTTCCTAAAGTTTATGCAAATAAAATCTAGTAACTCTCTACTCCCAGAGCTCAGAAACAGAAGCCCCTTCACCAGGGCATCTAAAAATGTTTATATTTTTACCAGTGACCAAAAAATGCGAATGGTTTTTCTTTCAATTCTTTTAACAAAACACTTGCAACTTCATTAGCCATGCTTGTCATGTCTTTTGCAAAAGGCTCCTTAAGACGAGTTTCTCTTCCAGGAAACCTTATACAGAACACTGCAGAAGAGGTGGAGGAAGGGAAGGAAAAGAATTGTAGTTATTTCAAATAGATACAGTAAAATAATTAAGGTTTTAAATTATTCTGCTGAATATATACACTATTTGAATTAATCCTTCTTACAGTTGATACTGTGCACTTGCTTGCTATTGCTACTACTGTGATTTAATTGTGCAAGAGATTAGGTTTCCATCCCTTCCTTTAGTCACAAATGTTGCCCTTCCAGCTGATTTGATTGATAAATGCCTTGGGTCAGAATCCACAAGATCCTGATTTCAGCCGAGGTTTGAAAGCGACTTTATTGTTGTAAGTTTTAATAACAACCACAAATTAATCAATTTCAATAATAGTAAGTTTGAGGGTTGTGTAAAATACATCCTTTCAAGGGCAGCATTACTAAGTGAAACTATATTAGAATTGTAGAATCCCTGTTTTCTTCTTTGTCAGCACATTGGAAAATGTGGCATCATAGTAAAAATTGGTGGATATTTATAGTTATAGTTATTTATATTTATATAGAAGGAAATTTTACATGCTTTTACTATTTTCCTTTCAAAACTGAGGATTTTCCTCTCACTGTTTAGTGAAAGTAAGGAATGAATAGATCAGAAAAAAAGTTGATTTTCTCAAATCTCCTTGACATCATGCATACTGCCAGTTATGTAGAAGTAATGGGTCAGACACAAAGTATTTTAGAAAAGACAGAATAAACCAAAACCTAATATCATCGATAGGAGTACAGAAAAATGTGCATCTTTTATACCTTCTGCAGAAACTATCTCTGAAGGAGCATGCTGTGCCCTGATTTATTCGTCTGTGTCTGCAGTTGGTCCTAGGCCATTTCCTCAGTAATGTTCTTGGAAGTAGTTCCAGTGGACAAAAACTTATTTTCTTTCTTCTTTTTTGTTTTTTTCCCCTAATTTCAAGGAAAATTCAATGTGCAACTGCTTACCTGAAAGTATACATGGATTTAGAGGACTGGTAAAACTGCAATGACAATGCTCATGAATATGAAATTATTTTTTTCTTTGTGGAAGGTCTGGAAAATGGCCTTGGTTCCTCTTCAAATAGGTCAAACAATGGATCTTTTTAGTGCTGATGTATCTCGTGAGCAATGAGAACTACTTCACAGTGTAACTAAATGTAATTTCACTGTTATAAAATTCATAGATTAAATTTCAGTTTTGATACAAGAAGTGCAAACACTGGATAATAGATACTCTGTGCAGCCTCTCAACATTAAAAACAGTTCTCATATCTTCACTGTTAACCTTGCTGAAGACTGGCTTATCAACAATATGCAGTGTACTGCTGCTTCTGAATCATACCAATAGTTTCTGAAGCAGTCAAGCATACTATACTCTTGTGAAATGTAGCTCTAAGGATATAATTTTTTCACCCAGTCGAATATAATTTGATTCAAGGTGGTACAGGAAATGCAGCCTAATGGAAATGCTAGTTCATAATGAATGCTAGTTCTTTCCTTTCTAGAGAAGACCTACTGGATAAAGATTGCAGTGCTCTCAAGACCATTATATTCCATTTTAAAAAATTGGCTACTGTGTATTTTAGAATTGCTTAACTTCTACTCTAACTACAAAAATGACTAACCTTCAATTGAGTCGTTGAAGCATTGGCTCCACTGAGCAAGTTGCAAAGTTCCACCTCCAGCCCATGGAAAGCAAATCAGTCTACAGAGAGCATCTGGCCTTTTTTGTACACAAGCAACCAGTTTTTCCATTTCTTGGAAAAAAACATACCAAAAAAAAACCAAGAAAAAACCACATCATTCCAGAACAAGGCTCTTCAGATACAGGAAAATTAGAGTGAATTAAGACTGAATCGAAACAACAGGGTGGAATATTTTCTGTCATCAGAACTGCTTGTGCTACAACATCTCTCTGTTAGACATGAGATGATCTTCCTACAACACTGTAAACCAGTTCTGCTTTTATAAATGATGGTAGAATAGTATTGGGCAATACCCTTAGCTAATATTTGCACAGTCACTGGCCACAACAAACATTACAAGCAGCAAAATAAATTGATAGGGGATTTCTTCCATCTGAAGACCTAGAAAACATAAGGACCACCAAGTTCAGTGTTCTCTCTACCACAGTGGTAAAATAGATGTCTAGGGAACAGTAGGATGTAGTTTCTTTATATATATATAAAACGTCTAATCACTCTTTCATGTATTTTTCCAGTCTCCCCTTGAACAGTTGGCATCCACAACGTCCTCTTGCAATGAGTTGCACAGCTCCACTATCTGATGCATGAAGAATGATGCCCTTTTTTGTGTTTCATCTGACTCATACAAATTCATTGGATGGACACAGGGTAGTACAGTAAAGAGAGAGAATAGTGCACCTCTCAGGGTTTGCCACTGAGCATTTCTGAGCTCTGCTGTCATGTTGTCTCAGCCCTCAAACATTTCTTTTTCCTGAATTAAAAGGCCTGACTGTGTTAGATATTCTTCAAATCCAACATCACTGCCCACCTCTGGACTTCTAGTTTTGCTACACTCTGTTGAGATGGTGGAGCAACCAGAGCCACATTTGACTTTATCACAGCAGCTTTAGTAGTTTTGCCTAGAGACTGATAGAAGTAACAGCTGAAGCAAGATTTATAACTACTTCTTCCTTCTTGCTGAGAAGGAAAAATAGCATTGAAGATGCCAAGTGCATTGTCTCCAGCATTAGATAATGCTTTTATTATCTGAAGAAAAAAGCAATTCTCAAAAAAAATCATTTTTATTCTTTCCCAGTTTTCTTGTCCTTTATTCTGGCTGATTAGATTTGTGGATTTAAGTACTGAAGTGACAAAGTAGCACTGATAGCCTATTGGGCTGTGTTCTGTCAAAAGAACCTGGGAACCATGTGCTCGGTGAAGATAAATTAATTAGAAATATATGATAGAGAATTTTTATAAAATGTTTTCTGCAACCATTAGAATAAACTCTCATGTTCTTATTAAAAAGATTGAAAAAAATACTGATTAGGAGATAGCAAGCAGCAAAATTCCATTTCCAAAATGCTGCAAATCATTAAGGGTATTATTTCTTACTTCGAATATGGCTCAGTATATGCAAGGGCTGATTCACCATAGAATACACCTTATGTATGCTGACATGCAGTCTGTTTTACCTGCACAAAAAGTTTGAGAAATGCAACCAGATCACAATAGGCAGCAATTCAGACCTATTTCAAAACTACACAAATAAGACAAAAGAAAACTGACCCAAATATTGCTGTGGTGGTTGCTTGATTTTCATGTATGTTTGAACTGGAAAGTTTGTGAATAATTTTTACGAATCACTTCAAAAACACAGTAAGAAGAGCAAGACACGAGAGAAAAAAAATCTCAAAAATCACTGGATATGTGAGCCTAAAGTAGCTGAAGAATACTGGAACCAGTGCCACAGAAGGCATAACTCCTCTGGTGGATTTTAGCTTCAGTACAATTAGTTCCATTTACACAGTCACTTCTTCCAGAAAAATACACAAAAAGCTCAAAAATTTCTGAAGCCGATGTTTTAACTTGACAGTCAAATAGCAAAAGAAAAATCTCTTCTCAAACTATTCCAGAGGTGACACAGAAATTTCAAGCATGATAAAGTACATTTAATCAAAGTCCTTAAATTATTTAAAGATACATTAATGGTTACTGAAATCTTTCCCACTTTAAACTCATACTGATTTATTCCATCACCATCCAACTTACTTTAGGTACAAATACCTGAAGAGTCAGAAAGACCACTAGTGCCAGGCACTGACAGCCCGAGGGTGGCTCCACTTCTCAGTGCTGCACATCAAGAAGCTGCACAGACAC
Source organism: Pachycephala philippinensis (assembly GCA_013397055.1). Classification (NCBI taxonomy): domain Eukaryota; kingdom Metazoa; phylum Chordata; class Aves; order Passeriformes; genus Pachycephala; species Pachycephala philippinensis. The sequence goes on along the minus strand of VWZT01013843.1, from coordinate 18,583 downwards.
CTGCTTTTAAGTCTTTTCTAGGCTTAAGGGGAGGAGCCCCACCACAAAAACAAACAAACAAAAAAGGCACAAACTGAGGCACGCAGCATCCCGGAAGGGAGACAGAAGCATCATGTGTTAGACATGACACCCAGCACTTGGCAGAAATACAAGAAAGGCACGCTGCACTAATCCCACTAAATGAAAAAGCACAGATTAGCATGCCCTTGACAGTACACAAGTTGCAGCAGCTTTCATATACAGAGACATAACCTCACTGACAAAAAAGCTGCATAAATAGAAAAGATAGCCTTTTGTAAGAACTATGTCCAGAAGTACAGCATTCACACCTGGCTGGAGAGTTTTGTAGGGGTCTGAAAATGCTGCTGTAGAAGACAATCACCTGGTTTGATTAAACCACTGCATTTGGTTAGTAGACCAGTGTCGCTGTCGGCGGTGCCAAGAGGCAAGGAAGGACTCAGACACGCGAGTGGTCAGCAGAAAGGAATGAATTGAATTATTTATTTAATAAAGGACGGGTTTTTATGTGTTTAGTTCTTTTAGTGTTTTCCTAAGAGGTAAGAGGTATTGGACCTCTAACTACCTACCTATCAGGGTGATTGGTCAATTCACACATCATTCATTTCTCTAGTCAGTATCACAACAGTTCTAATTATAAACGCAGGTGCAAGATTAGCAAAGTCTGTTTACAGAAAACTTTATCATGTTTTGCATAGTTTCGCATGAAAAAGAACAGAGCTCTCACAAACTGCTGCTGAGAGCTGAAAACTTCTCCGCTAAAGCTTTTTAGCATCCATAGACCAGTTGTAATTTCTGCAAACTGAAAGACATAGCAGTGTATGAACTACACACTGTGGTTACATACGATAATTTCATGTTAGCTATCCTTTATGCTCCTGGCAATCAGATGAACTATCAGTAACCTAAAAACACCAGTATATTTTGCAACTGCATTTGCAATACTAGGAAGACTGGCTTTTTTCCCCCCTTTTTCATTTTAGTGTTACTCTACCAAGAGTATCTGTAACAATAATAATAAAACAAAAATACTCATGAGCAGTTATAAAAACTAAGGAACCTGAGTGCCAAAAGGGGTTCTGATGCTTAACTTGGACGTGTAAGCTGGACTACTTAGCAGTTTTCATACTATTCTTCCTTCTTATACACTTCTCTTCATCATTTCTAGGAAACTGAAAAAACTGTGGTGTTAGAAAAGCCTACCTGCTGACCAGCCAGTTGTTAAGCACTGCTCCTTTCCCAAGTGAGGTCTGCAGTCTTCTGCTCATTTCTGATTTCTGTTTTCCTGGGTAACCCTAAGCCAAACCTCCTGGCTGCAGGCTCTGCAGTGAGGGCTGGTCCTGGGCCCTGCAACTGCCACTTCCAAACAGCAAAAGGGGAAAATCACAGTATCATAGAATCCCAGAATCCCAGAATCACCAGGTTGGAAGAGACCTCCAAGATTATCAAGTCCAACCCATGCCCTAACACCTCAACTAAACCATGGCAGCAAGTGCCACATCCAATCATTTTTAAACACATCCAGGGATGGTGATTCCACCACCTCCCCGGGCAGACAATTCCAGTACTTCACCACTCTTTCCATGAAAAACTTTTTCCTAATATCCTACCTATATTTTCCTTGGCGCAGCCTTAGACTGTGTCCTCTCGTTCTGTCAGTTGCTGCCTGGACAAAGAGACCAACCCCCACCTGACTACAACCACCTTTCAGGGAATTCTAGAGAATGATAAGGTCACCTCTGAGTCTCCTTTTCTCCAGGCTAAACAACCCCAGCTCCCTCAGTCATTCCAAGCCCCTCACCAGCCTTGTCGCCCTCCTCTGGATGCACTCAAGCATCTCAATGTCCTTCCTGAACTGAGGGGCCCAGAACCGGACACAGCACTCAAGGTGTGGCCTCACCAGTGCCGAGTACAGGGGAAGAAAGACATCCCTGGTCCTGCTGGCCACACTATTTCTGATCCAGGCCAGGATGCTGTTGGCCTTCTTGGCTGCCTAGGCACACTGCTGGCTCATGTTCAGTCGGCTGTTGACCAGTACCCCAGGTCCCTTTCTGCCTGGGCACTGTCCAGCCACACCATCCCCAGCATATAACATTGCAGGACCTTGCTGGGTACCGAGGTCAAACTAACTGGCCTATAATTACCACGATCCTCCATCCTACCTTTCTTGTAAATGGGTGTCACATTGGCCAGCTTCCAGTCTTCTGGAACCTCACCAGTGAGCCAAGACTGTTGGTAAATGATGGAGAGTGGCTTTGCAAGCTCATCTGCCAGCTCCCTCATCACCCTGGGATGGATCCCATCTGGTCCCATAGATTTATGAACATCCAAGCAGCTCAGCAGTTCTCTGACTGCCTCCTCCTGTATAACAGGCAGACCATTCTGCTCCCTAACACCATCTACCAACCCAGGAGGACAGCTGTCCTGAGGACAAGACGTCTTCCCACTAAAGACTGAGGCAAAGAAGGCGTTAAATACTTCCGCCTTCTCCCCTTCTGTAGTTACTAAATACTTTTATGTTGTAATTGTTATGAAGTACAACGAGGCACACCTATGTTTTGAAGGTGCAGAATTTAAATCATCTTTTATTGGCTAGTCCTGACTTGTGATGTTTTGCCCAATACTACTTCTCCATCTGTATCTACTAGCAGAGGTACTTGTAATGAAGCACCTAATACACTTTATTCATTCCTACCTCAAATTTTGCCAACACTAAAATCTGACACCCAATGTTAGTGTCACAAAAGCCAAATGCTATAACCATCAGGCCCACTAATAATATTCCTAAAAGTCATAAAATACTACTGGAAACAACTATTTGCTAACTAAGGGTGAAGAGAAAAGAGGTTAAGAATAAGATTTTGAAAGTATAGCATTAATCAAATAGCAGGCTATTTCCTTAACAATAATGAAATTTAAAATTGTGTTATTTAGTTTTGTTTGCTTTCTATTTTTTTTTTTCTTTATTGGCTTTCATATAAAAAACCGAACACTTTTCACAAGTGAAGTAGTTCCAGGAGATGCCACTCTCATCCAAAATTATGCTTGCTCTTTCCAGGGCTGAAGGCAAAGAGGCCTTCACAGAACTGATTCGTCACTGCAGCACCAGTATACAAAGTAGACTAGACTGGACTGTTTCAGTTTGAAGGGACTTAGAGTGGTCGCCTAGTCCAACTGTCTGACCAATTCAGGGCTGACCAAGTTAAAGCATGTTATTAGGGATTGTCCAAATGCGTCTTAGACACTGACAAGCTGGGGACATCAACCACCTCTCTAGGAAGCCTGTACAACATGCACCTCCCCTGGCACAGCTTTGAACCATTCCCGTGTGTCCTGTCCCTGGATACCACATACCAGAGCTCAGCACCTTCCTCTTCACTTCCCCTCCTCAGGAAGCTGTAGAGAGCAATGAGGCTCTCCAGCCTCCTTTTCTCTAAACCAGACAAGCCCCAAGTCCTCAGTCGCTCCTCATAGGACATTGCCTCCAACACTTTCACCAGCTTTGTTGTCTTCCTCTGGGTGCATTCAAGGACTTCCACATCCTTCCTAAATTGTGGGGCCCAAGACTACATACAGAACTCCAGCTGAGGCCACACCATCACTGAATACAGTGGGATAACCACCTCTTTTGGCCAACTGGTGATGTTGTGCTTGACGCACAAAGCCCAGGATGTGATGTGCCCTCTTGGCTGCCTGGGCACATGGCTGACACACACTGAGCCTGCTGGCAGCCAGGTACCTTTCTGCAGGACTGATCTCCGGCCACTCCTCTCTCAATTTATACTTGTGCCCAGCTACTGGTACCTTCCACTCCTGCATCCAGATCATCGATAAATATACTGAGCTGAACCAGAACTAGAATTGAACCCTGAGAAACAGCACTTGTGGTTGCCTGCAGCCAGATATGTACAGATATTCAGTACAACCATTTGAGCTCTGCCCTTCAGCCAGTTCTTCACCCAGCGCAGCATAAACCCACTCCTCCCACTGCTGGACAACTTGTTTAAAAAGGTGCTATGAGGGACAAAAGGATTATTATAATGCAGAAAAAGTACATCTACTGCCTTCCCTTAATCCACTAGGCAGGCAATCTGCCTGATAACTGCAGTATTCTTTAAATGCCTTTCAGTAGTACGCAGTATAATCCTCACCATAATTTTTCTAAGAACTGATGTTACACTGGCATCAACAAACAACAAAACACAGGTTTGTAGTTCCCCAGATCTTTTCTCAGGTCCATTTTGTAGGAAATAACATTGGCTAGGTTCCAGCCAAGCTCCCCAGACTATCAAGACTTTTAGCAGTCTGTAGTGGTTTTAGAGAAAAAAAACCTCAGTGGGGAAAAGGTTAAGACTGCTTGAGTTCCCCCCACTCCCCTCCTCCAGAACGACGGAGGAGAAAAATAAAGAAAAACAAAACTATGAGAGGTTAAAAAACACTTAGAGTCACAATTTACTAAAGAGAATAGCAATAACACAGCAATATTTTATTCTTATTCTATACTATCTACTCATACCCAAATTAATACCTTCTTAACTATATACATATATATATATATATACATACATATTACTATACACCACCACAGGTATTATTTTGGTAGTCACTGACTATCCCCCAAGATGTGGATGGAGTTACTGTAGTCCATGACCGGTGTTTATGGTATACAGTAGCAGTGTCATTCAACATTCAGTATTATATACGCAATCCAACATTACAGATGATCCTCACCCAAAATCAAATCCCCCTGAAGGTACACATCATGTTTACCCCTCNAGGTCCATTTTGTAGGAAATAACATTGGCTAGGTTCCAGCCAAGCTCCCCAGACTATCAAGACTTTTAGCAGTCTGTAGTGGTTTTAGAGAAAAAAAACCTCAGTGGGGAAAAGGTTAAGACTGCTTGAGTTCCCCCCACTCCCCTCCTCCAGAACGACGGAGGAGAAAAATAAAGAAAAACAAAACTATGAGAGGTTAAAAAACACTTAGAGTCACAATTTACTAAAGAGAATAGCAATAACACAGCAATATTTTATTCTTATTCTATACTATCTACTCATACCCAAATTAATACCTTCTTAACTATATACATATATATATATATATACATACATATTACTATACACCACCACAGGTATTATTTTGGTAGTCACTGACTATCCCCCAAGATGTGGATGGATTTACTGTAGTCCATGACCGGTGTTTATGGTATACAGTAGCAGTGTCATTCAACATTCAGTATTATATACGCAATCCAACATTACAGATGATCCTCACCCAAAATCAAATCCCCCTGAAGGTACACATCATGTTTACCCATCTCTCTCCATTACCCAACAAGTGCACACTGGTCCTTGAGCAAAAACAATCCCACGGATGTGTTTGTCTTTGCTTGAGGCAGGACTAATCCAAACTGTCTTTCCTAACATATTTCTCATAGGCACCACAGGGACTTAGTCTCTGTCTACAGTATGCAGGGGCTCTGACTGAGCCGGGCCAGCTTGATTGGTAGAGGCTCTTGTGTTAACAAACCAGGTAGCCTTTCCTAAATGCAGAGCCCAGTGTTTGAAGGTCCCATCACGCATTGCTTTCAATGTGGTTTTTAACAGTCCATTGCACTGTTTGACTTTCCCGGTGGCTGGCGCGTGATAGGGAATATGGTATACCCACCCAATACAATGTTCTCTGGCCCAGGTGTTTATGAGGCTGTTTTTGAAATGAGTCCCGTTGTCTGACTCAGTTTTCTTGGGGGTGCCATGTCTCCATTGTTTTTCAGGGCCCAGGATGGTGTTCTGGGCAGTGGCATGAGGGACAGTGTAGGTCTCCAGCCATCCTGTGGTACCATGGTCAGCACGTAGCGCTTGCCTTGGTGGGTTTGAGGCAGTGTGAGGTCATCAATCTGCCAGGCCTCCCCATACTTGTATTTGGACCACCACCCACCATACCATAGGAGCTTCACCTGCTTGGCCTGCTTGATCACAGCGCATGTCTCACGGTCATGAATAACTCGGGAGATACTGTCCATGGTTAAATCCACCCCTTGATCACAAGCCCATCTGTATATTGCATCTCTTCCCTGATGACCTGAGGCTTCATGGGTCCATTGAGACAGAAATAACTCACCCTTTTGTTGCCAGTCCATATCTACCTGAGACACTTTAATCTTGGAGGCTTGATCTACCTGTCCATTGTTGAGATGCTCGTCGTTAGGCCAGCTCTTGGGTACATGTACATCTACATGACATACTTTTACAGTCAACTTCTCTACCTGGGCCATGATGTCTTGCGACACTTTGGCAGTCCACATGGGTTTCCCTCTGCACTGCCAATTGGCCTCCATCAGTTCAGCCACCCCCACAGAGCGTTTGCTACTATCAATGTAGAGGTAGAGCCTTGGCCACTTCTCTCTTTCAGTGATATTTAAACACAGCTGGATGGCTTTCAGCTCTGCAACCTGACATGATCCACCTTTTCCTTCAGTAGAATCTGTGACTCATCATGTGGGTCTCCATACAGCTGCTTTCTATTTTTGATTTGTCCGTATGATACCGCAGGAGCCATCAGTGACGACAGCATGTTGCTTTTCATTTTCTGGCAGGTTATATAGTGTAGCCTCTTCAGCACATGTCACCTTCTCCTCCTCTTCCTCTTCTGACGGTAGTTCAAAATTTTCACCTTTGGGCCAATTCATGATGATCTCCAAGATCCCCGGGCAACTGGGGTTTCCTACCCAAGCTCACTGTGTGATCAGAGTGATCCACTTACTTACTCCACCTAGCTTCAGTGGCATGATGTATGGAAGGGACTTTCTCTTTGAACATCCAGCCCAGCACTGGCAGTCAGGGTGCCAGAAGAAGCTTTGCTTCGGTGCCAATCACTTCTGAAGTGTCTCAAAGACCCTCAAAAGATGCTAGGGTCTCTCTTGCAGTTGGGGTGTAGCTGGCCTCAGATTCTTTTTATCCCTGACTCCAGAACCCCAGGGGTCATCCTTGAGTATCCCCAGGTACCTTCTGCCAGAGGCTCCAGGAAGGACCATTCTTCCTGGCTGTGATGCAGACCAGGTTCTTCACATCCTGTCCTGTCCTGACAGGCCCAAGGGCTACTGCATGGGCAATCTCCTGTCCAATTTGTTCAAAAGCTTGTTGTTGTCGTTGTTCAAGGCCCCACTTGAAATTGTTCTCCTGCATCACAAGGTAGAGAGGGTTTACAGTCTGGCTGTACTCTGGAATATGTATCCTGCAAAAGTCCACAGCACCTAGGAAAGCCTCTGTTTCCTTCTTGCTGGTCGGCAGGGACATAGCTGCTATTTTGTTAATCACATCCACAGGAATCTGATGACATCCATCTTGCCATTTTAGTCCTAGGAGCTGAATTGCCTGGGCAGATCCCTTGACCTTACTTTGTTTTATGCCAAAACCAGCTTTCAGGAAGATATGGATTTTCTCCTTTCTCAAAAACTCCCCTTGCTGTGTTCCCACATACAATGACATCATCTACGTACTGCAGATGTTCTGGAGCCTCACCCTTTTCCAGCGCAGTCTGGATCAGTCCATGGCAGATGGTGGGACTGTGCTTCCACCCCTGGGGCAATCAGTTCCAAGTGTACTGCACACCGCTCCAGGTGAAGCCAAACTGTGGCCTGCACTCTGCTGCCAAAGGCATGGAGAAAAACGCATTTGCAATGCCAATAGTGGCACCATTTTCTGCTTGGACTCGAGTTTGTACTGAAGTTCCAACATGTCCAGCACGGCAGCGCTCAGTGATGGTGTGACCTCATTCAGGCCGTGGTATTCCACTGTCAGTTTCCACTCTCTGTTGGACTTTCACACAGGCCATATGGGGCTCTTGAAGGGTGAGCAAGTCTTGCTAATGACCCCCTGGGTCTCCAGTTCACAGATCATCTTATGTAAGGGAATCATGGTGTCTCGGGTATGTGCGGTATCGCTGATGATGTACTGCTGTGGTGGCGATCGGTGCCTGCTGTTCTTCCACCCTCAGCAGTCCCACAGCAGAAGGATCCTCTGAGAGACCAGGCAAGGTGTTCAACTTGTCTTGTTCTTCTCCACAACAGCTATCCCAAAAGCCCACCAATGTCCTTTTGGGTCTTTGAAATACCCACTCCTGAGGTGATCTATGCCAAGGGTACACAGGACCTCCAAACCAGTCACAACGGGGTGTTTTTTGCCACCCCTCCCCAGTCAAGCTCACTTTAGCTTCCCATACGGTCAGTTGTTGGGATCCCCCTGTCACCTCAGGAACGGGGATAGATTCTGTCCCCACATATCTCTATGGCATCAGAATACACTGGTGTCAACTAGAACCTTATACTCTTGTGGGTCTGAGGTGCCAGGCCACTGGATCCATACAGTCCAGCAGATCCAATTGTCCCTTGCCTCTACCTGGCCAGATGCAGGGCCCCTCTAGTTCTGGTCCCAGTACTCATTGTTCCCTCACTGTAAGCATGACCTGGAAGTTCCTTCCAGAGGATCAGACATAGCATCATCCCTTCTGTTCTGCCTAGGGGTTTGCCCACAATAGACCAGAGTGGCATTTATCCTTGACGAGTTCCCTGTGGTAGTTGCTCCTCCTTTCAACTTATACCTGTGCTGCTGGGGCAGAGGTGGGCTTTCCATCCCATCTCCTCATGTCGTCTCCATGGTCACACAGTTAAAACCACAGATTACCTCGTGGGGTGTACCCTCTTTCCCTAGCTGGGGGGTGCCTGCTCCTAATAGCAGAGACTCTGGTCTGTACTGGAAAGACATGGAACATTTCCTGCCTAAGCTCCCCTCTGAGTTTCTGTTGGCCTTCTTCAATTTTCTCTTCCAATTTCAGGTATGCTCGACCAGTTCTGTTTCCATGGTGGAGATGTGGGCCTTTGACGGGGTGATAGTGTAGCAGGAATACATATTTGGTTCAAGCCATACAAATTTCAGCCACACCTGTGACATACACTGGATGCAGTCTGGACTTCTAGGGAATTGCTTGTCATCTGAAAAAATTATGTCCATCACAGCTGTTTCTCTCAGGCACCAAATATCCTGCTCCATGGTGTTCCACTGGCCTTGCTGTGCATAGAGGTGTTCCCTGCAAAAGTATCTTTCCCTCACACTTGACAGGAGTCACTCCCAGAGGCTGACATTTTCTTGCTTTTTTCCAATCCTCTGGTCAATAACCACATCCTGGGACAGGGATCCTAGTTACCTGGCTTCACTATCACCTAGGATTGTATCTTTGCCATGACATCCCAGAGCTGGAGCAGTCAGGTCCATATGGACTCATCTGTCCGGCAGGTGAACTTTCTGCAGCTCACCCAGGGACAAAGATTGGGTGATTATCTCTGTCTCTGTCTCTTCTGCTGGTTATGAGGGTCCTGCCTCGCCTTTGTCACTCACTATGCGAACTGACTGGGTCGTGGATTTCCTCTTCCTAAGAGGGGCGACTGCTACTGGCTTGGGCTGACTTTCTGCTTCAGCTGCAGGTTGTTTGGCCACAGTTCCTGTTGATTTGTTTTCCTTCCCCTCCCCTGGAAGGCACTGTACCATAACGAGCAGTGTTGGTAAGCAGTGGCCAGGGCCCAGCACATTGTAATAAGCTGCCCCTCTCTGGAACTCCAGTAGCGTTTCTCCTTTACACATTTAATCACTTTAACAGGGTCTTATAGTTGCTCAGGAGTGAACTTCCAACCACTGGAGGAGAGAAATCCTCCAAATACTTCTCCATGTCCTCCCACATTCCATGCCACTATCCACCCCCGGGGCAGTTCGCTGCACAACTTCCCGAGAAACCTTTGTCCTATCTCTAAACACGATAGAGACTGCACAGAGGAGACATAGCAGAATTAGCAACAAAATTATGTTATCCTTAACATCCAGAGAGAATTCAACATTACCAAAAACTGTTCTGGCAGACCTGAAGGGGGAGAAGGAAGTGAAAGACTAGGAAAAATCATCCTCTCCTGTCCCCTGCCATAGGCTGGGTGTGATTATTAATAAACCCCCAGAAATAGCAGCCCAGACCAGGACAGGCAAACAACAAATACACATCCCAAATGATTCTTATTGCCTTGGATGTTATCATTTCATAAATGTCACACAGTACCACATCAACCCTGATCCCTCTCCCTGCTTTGACAAATACTGTCATGAGCAGCTCATGAAGGAATATATACATAGCCCAAGGTCTGTCCGTATTATTAAAGACTGAGGCAAAAAAAGCATTGAATGCCTCTGCTTTTTCTTCATCCCCGTTAATCAGAAGTCTTTAACAAGCATTGGTCCAGTGTTTACTTTAGACCTCCTCTTGTTATCAATGTACTTGAAAAAGCTTTTTTTGCTCTCTGAAACAACACTGGTAATTTTCAACTCTAATTGAGCTTTGGCCTTTTGTGTCTTCTCCCTGCGTACACAAACCACAGCCCTACACTTTTCCTGCAAAGCCTGACCTTGCTTCCAGAGATCACACAATTTCTTTTTGCTATTGAGCCCCATGAGTTCAGCCAAGGTGGTCTTCTGCCCCACTTGCACGACTTATAACACAGAGGAATTGCCTGTTCCTGTGCTTCCAAAAGGTGGTTCCTAAAGATTGACCAGTACTTGTGAAATCCTAAGCCCTGAAAAGAAGATTTCCAAAGTATTCCCATGGTGCAAGTGTTCCCACTAGCATTGCCACCCTCAGGTGATGCTATGTCAACTTCAGCTTTCCTGCTATAATCCTGTAGTTATCTCTCTCCCCCATCAATTGTAGTTTAAAGCTCTCTTGATCAGTCCCTCCAGTTCATGCCCAAAGACGTTTCCCTATCAGAACAGGTGGATCCCATCAGGGCCCAGCAGATCTTGCCTCTTGAAGGTTCTTCCATGGTTTAAAAACCCAAAGTTATAGTGAAAGCACTAGTCCTGGAGTCAGGTATTGATATTCTGGGCTCACCTGTTTCTTCCAAAGTCTCCTTCCATTACTGGAAATACTGATGAAAACATTACCAATTTTTTTAGCATTCTTTGCAGGGCTCTTTTTATTGTGACATCATTTGTACCCGTGTGAAAGAGCAGGAATAGATGGTAGTATGAAGGTTGTACTAGGCTATTCAGTCTTGTGGTGACACCCCTAATCTGGGCCCCAAGGAAACAGCAAACTTCTCTGAAAAGAAGGTCTGGTCTGCAAATGAGTGCTTCCATTCCACACAGGGCAATCACTGGTGACCATAACCATTGTTTCTTCTCAGTGCTGGTCTTAATGCAGGTTTTGTTGCAAGAGGTTGGTCTCTGACTGTGGCAAGTCTGCTTGTATGGGTGTACCTAATGCTACCTCATTAGGCACTTGACTTATCATACCCAGGGCCTCGTACTTGTTCTGTCGGAGTATTCTAGAGGGTAACTTAGAGGGTAAGGAGGGGTTTCTTTTGCCACTCTGTGCTGTACCCTTCTTCCATCCCTCCTTATCCCTTGTGACTCTCCCTCCTTCTGGTACAAAGCAGATCCAGGACCTGCCTCCTTAGTGGCCACGCCGAGTTGGCTTCCACGTGTCACAGATGGCAGACTATGGCTCCACTGACCAGTCTCCTGCTTGGCCTGTTAAATGCTCCTCAGAAGTTCCTCCTTGAGGAACAGAAGATAAAGATTTCTTAGCTGCTCTTTTATGGCAATTTTCCGTCTCTTTTGGACCACAATACTAATACAAATGGATGTAATGGTAAGTCAGGAAATATGATTCTTTCAGAAGTACAATTCTTTCAGAAATCATAACGAAACAGTGCAAGAGTAGATTTTTATCCAGTAGTTACTAATACTGAAAACTTAGATGTAATTATTTTTCAAGAACAGAAATGTTGCTTAGACAGTTGCAATTCACTAATCTGACTCATTTCAAGTAATAAAATACAGACCACTGACGTAGTATAATGAAGAAACATGTGTTTCTCAGTTGCACACCTAAGATTTAAAGAACCATGTTGTGTATGTTGCTTCATAAAGGTTGACTTTTATTACTGACAGTTGTGAAATACACTGGGTTATACATACTGTGAGCAGTGTAATTTGTTTTCCTCCCTGTCAGTTATTAAACAAATCTGCCCCGGTATTAGCACCTTAACAGCAATTATAATTGATTTTCTAGTCACTCAGCTTCAAAGGATAAAAATAAGGGTACACTTAAAACCTTCTCTTAAAAATCACCATTAGCTGCTTGTATGAAGAGGCATGCAATTAAGCAGCTATTATGCCATCCAAAAGAAAGCAGGAGTAACCCTCCTCTGTATGACAGTCTTAAGACAGAGACAGTCTTAAATGAATCCAGATTTATTATTATTCTTAAGCATAGCCTCAGAGGATTATACACAAGTAATAAAACAGGAGACATGAAGGTGAAACAAGGAGGGAAAAGCGGATTTTGCAAAAGGGAGGACTTTTGAGATGCAGTAGCAGGATCTCCTGACAGATTTGGAAAGATGAGTGATGCCAGACAGAGTATTGAAGAGATCTCACATGGAATTCTGCCTATAGCGTTGGTCAGCTTCTTCAAGAAAGGTGTGCTCAAACCAGATCTAATGCAGGGCACGGCTAGAAAAGAGAACTTATGAAAGAGAGTACATTACCTTCTACAAGTACACTGGAAGATGAAGGTGGGAGAAATAACATTCCAAGAAATGGTTAGAGATTGTTCATTAATTAAGCATAGCTAGAAATACGATTTTTAACCACTGGACTCATCAAATTCTGGAACAGCCCTCCAGAAAAGCTACCTGCTTTAAGCTGGACATTCAGGTTATTAAAGTGGTTCTAGGACAGGTATTTATTGTGGCCTGGTGAATACTTTCACCACGCAGCTATTGGCTTGACACAGGAAAGAGTCTGTATGTGTGTGAAGAAAGCCAGCTAGTTAAAATGCTGTAAAATAGTCTTGCTAACAGAGAACCAGCTTAGTTTAACAGAGTCCTTTCTATTATTGTACTTAATACCTAGGATATGCACTGAGGTCAGTCTGCTAAGGTCTGCTGAGCAAGAAAGAAAGTAAAATTCGAAAGTACTCAGAGAAAACAGGAAGCCTGGAGGGACTAGAATACAGTAGAAAAGCTGACTTTCCAGTCTTGCAAAGAGAAATAAAGTGTGGAAGTTACATAAAAATAGTCAGTCTTCATACAGGGCTGGCCATGGGAAATGAAACAGAATGGACATTTTTGTTGCTATCTCAGGAGAAGACAAACGTGCTGACCTATCATTATATGAAGCATCATAGTAACTGATAAAACTGCTTCACTGGTACAACCAAAAGAAGTGCTTCTGAGGAAGAATAAAACTTTACCAAGAGAAATTTCCCCCTGTTCCCCCCCTGTGATCAGCTCCAGACACAGAAATGTACCATGGCGAGATCCCGGCTGCCTAGACCCCTCCTAGACTTTTTCTTTGCAGCAAACTCTAAAACCAGGGAAATGGTATCTGAGTTCTAAAAGACAGATTTTATAAGAATCAAAATGAGAACAATGAACCTTCAAATAAAGAAATTTGGACAGGGAACAGACACTCTCATACCCTTAGCTGCTCAACCCACATTGGAGTCTTCAAACTTCTGCCTAGGGGTGTTCAGATGCTCCCTGTCTATGCACAACCTTAAGGCACTCACAAAAATCACCATCTGACCTAGAGTGTAACAGTCTTCGCAAAGCAAACTTCCGGTCAACCACCAGTTCCCACAGCAAAACAGTCAGGCATACAATATGATAAACAACAAAACCCCCTGTATCCCATTGTTTCAGATACATCACACAGCTTAGAAACACAATTTTAGTCTCTAATTTTGAAGACTCATTTACAGCTTTGGGACAAAGCTCACTCTACAGAAACGCTTCCAGTCAGAGAAGACCTAAAATACTCACGGCAGGGATGCAAATGTCAATACCTACTTCTGTACAACAACAGCACAAGACATTGTTCAATTGTACAAACACTCTTCCCTTCTCCCTCTGCCTTTCTGTAAAGCAAGGTCATAAGCTGCCAACACTCAGTCAGCCACTGAAAGTGAACGGCGGTGCTAATTTGATGAGAACTCGTGCGTCATTCAGAGCTTGACCTACTCTAACTGCCACATAAATTAGGGCAAAAAAAAGGCGGGTTCATCCCAGTACTTCCACTACCATGCACAAAATTGGAAAAAACATGGGAAGATGACCATAAGCAACAGAACAGTGGATTGTATCTTCAGATGCTCACAAACAGACAAGGCTTGCTTTTCTTTCTTCACAGATGCTGATGTGTATCTGTCAGCCATTCTTGATGCCAAACTGACAACAATTTGGAGAACTAGTACTTTGCAGAACTGCTAGTCTGGAGAAACAGCAGTTTCTGCAGGGGGTCCCTCCATCTCCCACCAGTGCTGCTCTTGGCTCCTGGACAGCAAGTGGTGAGTCACCCGTGAAAACCAAATGACAGTCAGGGAAAGTGAAAGGACATAGCAGGTTAGGGAAGAGAGAGTTTTGCTTTCCCAAAAGCAATGGTGAGTGAAGTATCATCAGGACAGACAAGAATAAAACACACAAACAGTAGGAGACCTAGTAGGGTACAGAGAGACCCTGCTTATGCAGAGAGGCATAAATGTCACAGATAATGGAAATCTGCTCCTTTCATAGCCTTTGCATGGAAGGTACACACAGCACAGAGAAGGTGGGCACTACACTTTAACCACGGCAATCCATATCCAGTGGGAAGACCACATGGACACCCCACTTTCACCCTACAAGAAATAAGCACATGACTAAAAAATGCATGGGGTTAATAAACATCAAGGTTTGTTCTCATAATCCAGTGGTACAGAAAGTATTCAGAGGACTTGTCCATTCCAAATTGATTACCCAGAGACATGCAGCAGGCGCAAGACCCTACAGGTCCCACTCTTTTAAACACAAATATTTTTGTGTGATGATAGTAAAATCCCCATAACTGCTCATAACCAACTCTGTCTCTTTCAATCAGAAAGTTCTGCATTCATTACTGGCTGTCCAGCATCCTATGGGTGATGTTGTCCCATCAGTTTGAGCTCAATTCCTATATAAACATCTATTAGCACCCCATTAGAAAAGGAAATTCAGTAGCAAGGACTCCAGGAAAACCATTCCAAGTGCTGTTTTCCTCACACAAGCTGAAATATGCTAATAAGATATGGAAACAATAACCAGATTTCTGTAAAAAATCAGTAATGGTGCCAGATTTCTTAGTCACAGGATGACCTACAGAAGTATTTGATGATGCGAACAGGAGTAAAACCATATTCACAATCACTATTGCCTCTGCTGCAAAGGAAACTGCTGCAGGGAAGGCAAAAATGGGGTACAGAGAAACTGTGAAGCTCAGAGAGTTACCTAAGTCAAAGCTGCAACTGAGATGCAGACTCGTCACCAGATGCAGCTTTGTCTGATCATGCTGCTGCTGAGACAATCAGTCCCTTCCCAGCTTCTTGGAACATAATGTTCTATCCCAATCTTTTCGTCAGCACTAGCAACTACACAGCTATGCAGTAAGAGCACATTGTTTATCAAGCTGAACACCAATCCTGTAGTTTAGTTTTCACCTACATCAGTCTCACCATCCGCCTGTTGAAAAGGAAAGGAGCCTTTTATGACCTTTTTGGAAGTTTTCACGCACTTCATCTAGCTGGACAGGTGCATACTGATACTACATATACAGCCCCAAGGTTTGGATGTAAATGACACATCTGTGCTAACCTAATAGAGTAATTTGCCCTTAAGAATTATTTTACTACTCTTCCTGAAACAAAGAACCTGCAGAGTCTGTCTTACTGGTTTGAAAGATACATTCAGCTGATATAATTTTCATTCAGAAAAAAAAAAAAAAAGGCCACAAACAAGAAAGGCCTATTAAATGAATAAATAGTCTTCTTTGGAGCACATTCAGTTGAATCTGGATTTATTTGAAATTCAAGCATATCTGATTAGGGAAATGTCCTTCTTTTTTCTTATTTTTTACAAGACAGAAGTTAAAAGAATTGGATTATTATTTCCAAATGGTCTTTATATTTTCCTCTGCTTTCACCTGTTGGCCTTATACCTGAGATCTAACTTAGACCCTATTATAACAAAGAGAGGATACATAAGAATTCTTCTGCATAATCAAGATTTTCATGGATTGTAAACTTTTCAAGAGAAACAAGCTTTTATTTTATTCCATATAAATTTTAACTTAGATGCATGAGCTGATGAATTAATGACAGAAAAATCTACTTTAGAGTGTTCACAGTCAAAAAGAATGTTTCTTTCTTGAACTATTGGCAAAGAAATGGCTCAGTGAGTGAAAAAACAATCCCACTGAATTTTAAGAAAGTATTTCTTGGCTTTTGCCTCTTCACATTTAGAATAAGCTGAAAATAAAATTCTAGTTTGATAAAGAGCTGTATAAGAGATTAAAAGTGGCATCATTTAAATCACAGAAGAACTTAGGTTCAAGGGGACTTCTAGAGATCATATAGTCCAAATCTTCTCTCGTTAGGTGTTGAGTATCTCCAAGGATTGAGACTCTACAACCTCCCCTGGTAACCATGTTCCAGTGTTCAATTGTGGCTCATAGAGAGGACATTTTTCTTTCTGTCTATATCCTTGTTGTCCCTTGTATGAGCAAGTCTTTTGTCTTTTTGCTGAGTATATCCAAGAAGAGTCTGGCTCTGCCCATCCTCTGCATATCCTTCTATTAGGTAGGTGAAGACATCTTCGTTTGGCACTCCCCTCTTAAGACAAAACCAATTATCTCAGACTCTCCTTGTACACCACCCACTCCAGTCACAATCGCAGGGGACCCTGCCACGCTCACTTCAGTATTGCAACATCTTTCTAATACAGCAGAATTAAAAATAGACACGGATGTGGTATACCAAATAAATTTTGGATTATTTTTCAAACATGTTTTTGAGACAGGTTTTCAGGGCGTGAAGAACTTTTTACATTAGCTTTATCCATTGTCGTGGCATCGCCTTATAGTAGGTGGACAAGTATTAATTGAAAAGTACAATTGAAAATACAAGTGACAACAAAACTGCTTTTGCACTGACCAGCTGCTAGGACAAATGGACCAACAGCCCCACCCTGCAGGGACCAGAAAGCCAAAGGTAAAGAAACACCAAGTGCTTGCAGCACAGGGCTGCAAGATATTTCCCCAGGGAAAATATATTCTATAGCACATAGTCTAGAAATCCGTGGAATGAGTCTTTGTGAACTGCAGGAGTGTGGTATTTGCCAGTAGGGTAGTCCAGGACCAAAGAGGCCTCTCAGGTATCCAGGCACTTACAAATCCTACATAGCAGACCCATTTCATTTCCGCATACATTAACTTAACCCCTTGTCTGCAGATTCTGGAAGCCAGGGGAAAAGCAACCCTATCCCCAGACGGCAAGTAGATCCAAGTCTACTGACAAAATTTAGATTCAAGGTAGTCCATTCACCCCCCACCAATAAGCACAGAAGTGGAATAGTGAGCCTGGGAGTGAAATGATCCACTTCGTGGTAGGTACGGAGTCTGTTAGCAAAGCTGCTGGATTGCTTACAGCTAGGCATGCATCTGAGACACCTCGCTGGGAACATGGGAGCTTTAACAAGGCAGGGCATTGACAACTTGGTATCTGCAATCCTGTAATAACAGAGCTGTCAGGCTGTAGGACAGTTAGGCAATGTAATCCTCTGTTGTAGTCTGAAATTCGGTCTGCGTGCCAATTCTCTCTCCACCCCCTGGGGGAAATGTGGAGGCAGTTCTCTGCCAAAGCACCCTCCCCTTGTCCTATCCCCGTGGATCGTGTGATCCCTTGTCCCTCTCCTATTGGTCCTAGTGTATCACCCCACCGTTTGTGCTCCTCCCTCCCTGTATAAAGGACCGTTCCTCCATTTTGTGGTGTGGCTTAAGACATCTTCCCCTCTACCCAGCGGCCGGTGACCGGGACCGTGCCGCCCCCCGGCTAATAAAGCTTTGGATCCCTAAAAGATGTCTTGGCCTCCTTCTCACTCTCCGCGCCTCCTCTGCCTTCCCAGCCCGCGGACCTGAGGACGTCCCGGGGGGAACATGTGAGATCTGGTCTGGCGTGACGCAAAGACCGCGTCACTTGGCGCACCAACGTGGGGCAGAGCCTACGACGAGAAGCCGACCGCGCCGCTTGGAGCACCGCTGCAGAGCTTCAGAGCCTGTGACGGCGTGACATCGGCGTGGGACCTTCTCTGCCAGACAGATCTACACAGAGGAGCCGGCAACAACATCTCGCCAGGAGAGTGAGAAGTCCTTTTATTTGAATTTTCCCCTCTTTTGTTATCCCTATTTTATCCCTATCCAGTTGTGGGGGATTGGTCCTGGATGGTGGGAGAACCTTTCGGGTAACATCAGAAAGCCGTTGCGTAGGGTCAGGGCTCGGCTATTCTAGCCCGCAGAGGAGTCTCCTCCACCAAGACAGCTCTCACCCCGGGTCGGGTTGGGGTGGACGAAGACAGGTCTGATAATTTTTAGATTATTTTATACATTTTGTTAATTAGTCAGCCCTCTCCTCTATATCCCGATCCCACCCAAATCCTCTTTCCTTGAAGGTTGATTG
>VWZT01013842.1:970262-980943 GCA_013397055.1 Pachycephala philippinensis | reverse complement strand
GCGGCCGGCGATGGATGACCAGCCGCGGCTGATGCACACGCACAGCGGGGTGGGGATGCCGGGGCACCCGGGCCTGTCCCAGCACATGCAGGATGGACCAGGCGGGGCGGAGGGGGAGGCAGGCAGGAAGCAGGACATCGGAGACATCTTACAGCAGATCATGACCATCACGGACCAGAGTTTGGACGAGGCGCAGGCCAGGTGAGAGCGGCGGGGAGCGGGGGGGCAGGTGCCGGGAAGTTTCCCCCGCGCCCCGGCCCGGCCTTTGTTGTCCGGCGGGGGGAGCGCGCCCGGCTGCGGGCGCATCGGGGGACGGGGGTCCTGCTGCTCCTGCTGCGGAGAAAGGTGGTGAGGGAGGAAGAGGAAAAGAAAGGGGACCGGTTAACCCCCCCCCCCTTGCTATTTCTCATCTTTCTCGCACCTCCCAACTTTGTGGCGGTTTCGAGGGGTCGCCGCGCCCGCAGCCTCCCCCTCCCTTCATCCACAAACTGGGCCTGGCTTTTCCCAGGCTTTTTGGGGTGGGAGTTCACTGCGGAGGGCGGTGGTGGTTGGGGCAGGCTCGGCGTGCGGGGGAGCTCCGCTCCGGGCTCCTCGGAAAGAGCCGCTAAGTGCTGCCCCGCTTTTAGGGCTGCTAATAATGTTCTTTCTTAGGCCCCTGTAGTGGTATTATTTTTCAGCGTGTTTCTGCGCTTTGAAGATGCTCATAGAAGCTTTGCCTTTTTTATTTTTTATTTTTTTCGTTCTTAATTGCAGATGTATTTAAAAAGGAAAGATAAGGCTGTAAGAGCCGGTATCTGAATTGCACTGACCTTCGGGGAGTGCAAACCTAATGAGCACCTTCAAAGACACTACCAAAAGTTAAGGGAGGGGAGAAAAAAACCCTCAAATGAAGGAATTAAACAAAAAAGTTGCCCTGAATTGCCTGGGTTACACTTGATATTTCTTTTGGGCTGCAAAGCTGATTGGTGTCTTGTCCTTCCTCCTGATATTTATGCCCCGAGTTGGAGCAGATTGCTGGAATACATTGTTCCTGGAAAAACGCACCGCACAGCCCCAAAACTCGCTTAAGAACTTCCAGAAGGATAAAAGTACCCCCAAACCTCAGCTTCCATCGTCCCTGCCTCCACAGCTTCTGTGGAGCTCCCGCTTATCAAAAAGGCTGGGTGTAGGGTTGATTTTATTCATTTTCGTATGTTCTTGCAGGGGCAGAGTAGCCGTGAGGACGAGGAAATCGTTCACTTTCTCCCCGGCCAGACCCGGGGCAGTGAGGGGCTCTTCCTTTGGAAAGTTGCAGGAATCCTGTGTGTTCCTGCCTGGATAATTTAGTGTAGTTAATCAAATCTATAAAACCAAAGCAGAACAGAGCTAGGAGAAGGCTTTATGGATTTGCCTTGCTGGTCTATTTCAGCTGCTTCCTCACAGTACTTTTTTTTTTTCTAATTTTAATTCTTATTTTTTTTGTAAATTATTATTATTTTTAATTCTGATCTGTCAAACATGCTGTATTTTTCAATAATGTTTGGCTTTACATTTCCTCCTTCGGTCCTACTGTTGCACAGTTGTTTTGCTGCCCTTTTTTTNTTTCTTCTTTTTTTTTCATTTAGTTTTGGAAAGATGCAAAGTGCCAGCATTATTTGTAAGAAGGCCCTTACAGAATATGTATGTGATTTGTGTATACCCAAATATCTGCACCCATCTGGGAGTGCTGATAAGGGAATGCTGTGGTTCTGCAAGGGTATATACCTTTGAGAGACTTCATCAGATATATAAATCTTTTTAACATGTTGTGGGTGGTGGAGTAAGTAGTGTGAATGCTTGCCAGATGTTCACATCGTCTTTCGCATTTAATTTTGGTTGGTAAACAGAAATCCCCGTAACCGGCACCTGATAGCAACAGCCGTGTGTACAACTGAACCCTTGGCTAAATCACCCTGTGGCTTAAGAGAAAAAATTAAATCGTACTGTTTCTTTGCCTCAGTGGACACGTGGTGAGTTTTAAAACCAGCCAATTAAAACGCCCCCTCCCCAAAGTCTCTCCTCAAAACCCACAGGAGACGGTCAGCTCTGGATTAACAGCAGCCGACAAGAGCGGCGTTGAATAGCATTCCCTCCCCTTCCCAGAAGCAGCAAGCTGTGATTTTTAATGTGTTTACTGTCCCAGTTGTAAAGAATTAAATTTTAACATCTGCAAATACGCTGGATGTAAGTAGCATGGAGGCAGAGGAATGGGGTTCTCTCTCCATACGTCTTTCTGTGCTCCAAGTTGGGCGCTGAAATTCCCTGAATTGATAGCTCTAAGCAGAGGATGTTTCCATCACTGGGGCAAGGAGGAGTTTATTTCCCCTCTGCCTCACAGGATGAGCCTAATAAAGCACATGGCTTGGTGTAATATTGGAGGTGGGGGACAGGGAGAGCCCAGTGCTCTGTCTGTATTGAACAAGACAGTTGATCGGAGCTTGGCTCCCAAAAGCTGCTGGCTTTGCCGTGAAGCATCGCCTGGCTCGTGCTGGACGTGGAGCCGCTTGGTGGCAAAGGCAATTTTCAAGCCATTCCTAAACTGGTGACATTCATCTCCCCCGTGTTGGGTGGGTGGTTGTTTGCAGCACTTGGGGCTCGAACCTGCCCCCCCATCCCCGGCACGCACACGCCAGGCAGCATGAATTTGGAAAGTTGTTCCTCCTGGTGACATTCTGAGCTCACCCTCCCCTCTTTTCTTTTCTCTCCAGGAAACATGCTTTAAACTGCCACAGGATGAAGCCAGCGCTTTTTAATGTGTTGTGTGAAATCAAAGAAAAAACAGGTAGGAAATCAGTGCTGTTGGTTATGCATTATTTTTCTTTTTGCTCTTTGGGGGTTTTATTCCACCAAGTTTGTGGCCCCCCCACTCGCCATGCAGCAGTATTTAAGTAGGGAGAAATAACTCGTTGGTATTTAATGCTTCTGGCAGTGGACTTGCATGATGTGGTTTGTGTCTAGAAGAGAAAATATCGTGGTTTAATTTCTATTGTATAGCCTTTCTTTATTTATTGCTTTTTCTGGGGAGAAAAAAAAAATCAACCTCCTTGCAATTTCTGTCTTGCTCTAGTTTCTTCTTTAAGACATGGCACTGTTTAAAAAAAACAAAATCTGAATGCAGAGCGGATGTGTGGGAAAAAATCCCAACAAAATGAAATTGTGCAGTTTTATTACCATTAGTATTCAGGTAAACACAAACATTTCTTACTTATTTTTAAAGAAAGGCTTCAAATGCTCTTGTCTGCCAATCACCCAGGCTAGCTCATGTAAGAGCAAGTTGTCAGTTGCCTTTAGTGAAAGCAATATATTAGATGGTTAGTTACTTTAGGGTACTGTTGTTTTATGGCGTGGGGTGTTCTCGGGCTTCTTTAGAAGCTAATGGCATGAGAATGTTGGTTCTGCTGTTTCCCACTTTCCAGACCTCCTACCATGTACTAACACACTTATAACACATCCCAGGGGGGCATTTAAATTTTAAAAGCAACAATTAAAAAATAGCAGTCATCAATCAAGGGTGATCTTAAACAACAGATGCTCAGGGAAGGACATTTAGCAACATGCACCACTTATTTATGTATTTGTTGGAATCTCTCTTTTCTTTTTTTTTGTCTTAAATTTGAAGAAAAATATGGGGGGAATGACGGAAATTTGGAGGGTGGTTCATCTTTCCTATTGGCTTTCTGAGCTGACCGGAGTTGATCCGTGGGCTTTCCCATGCCACTGTAGCTGCCTTGTTTTAGCACGCTGCAACGTACTTGACTTTTCCTCCCCTTCCCCCCTCTTTACAACAAGGACTGAAACAGTCAATAATTCATATCTAAGCCATATAAGCAAGAGCATGACATGAATGAAAGTGACAATAAATATGATTGCACACCCANTGAAGATACAATTACTTGACTCTTGCAATATATATGAAATGACTAAGAGGGCCCTTTGTTAAGCGTTGTTTGTGCAGCATGTAGCCCAGACAAAGCACCTACCGATGGCATTCGACTCTCTGGAGTCCTCACAGCTGCAGGGCTGCCTCTGACCTTCCTAAGGAGTCCTTCCATGCAGACTTCCCATAATAACCAACAGTGGGTTTCGTATGGGGAACCTCCAAACTGTTCTTATGCTGTAACATGAGAGAGTCTGCGTAGAGATAAATGTTCAGGATTTTATAGTGTTCCCCTGCACGCCTCCACAAAAAAAAGGAGCCACCAAGTTCCTTTCCCTCTTTTCTCTTTCTCTAATTTTGTGTAAGCCAAAGAATGTTTGTCTGTCTCTTCTCCAAGTGTGTTTGAGGCTGTATTTGATGCTGCATACGTTGCCCGCGCAGGGACGCTTTTTGGCAGGGTAACTGTTTACTCCCAGCTCAGCTTCACTATCAGCGCAGTTGCAAAGTTAGGAGAT
The DNA here is from genome assembly GCA_013397055.1 of Pachycephala philippinensis. Taxonomy (NCBI): domain Eukaryota; kingdom Metazoa; phylum Chordata; class Aves; order Passeriformes; genus Pachycephala; species Pachycephala philippinensis. The sequence goes on along the minus strand of VWZT01013842.1, from coordinate 976,533 downwards.
GGGGAATCCGCTGGGACCAAACTTGGTGGGAAAAGCCAGGTGAGCTCAGTGATGCTGTGAGGTCCGGGTGAGCTGGGGAGGGATGAGGAGTTGTACATACTCACAGTGACAAGGTGCGATAATTCCTGTCTGCTAAGGAAAATGGAAAGAGATGGTATAAGGCGAAGCGTGCTGCTGGAAATAAGGATATTCAGATGTGAACTGGGGCTGTTTTACGTTTTTATAAATGCTGTTCGTTGCTGTTGTGCCTGTTACGTGGCTACGGGGCTGTGCTATGGAGGTCTCCAAAGAGGTTGACTCGAGATGGCTTCTGGAGCATTGTTTATCTACCCTTGGATATGTTTGCGATGAATTCTTTCACTTTGCAAATTCAAAGACCTCTTCCTGTCTCCCATATCTGCGTCCCCAGAAGTCACACTTCATAAGAAAGCAAACAGCCAGATGGTTTCGGTTTATTTTTATTATTTTTTTTTAATTATTGCTTTGTGGGCCCAGTGGTAGGAGGAAGTTTACCTTGTTTTTTCTGAGGCCGAGGGTACTGCCTGTGTCTGTTTGCTTACCCCTTCCTTGCGGGCAGCTTTGTGAAAGTTGAGCCAACTTCTTGCTTCCCAGTTTCCGTTTAGCTTCCCAGGTTTTTGCATGTGTAGCATTTGAAATCCTGGTGATTGTTTGTGGTCACTGGTGGGTGTTTGAAAGTGTATGCGTACATCTTCTCCCCGGTGTTACGATGTGCAGAAGTGTGCGTTCAGTTACCCCGCTGCCTGATTTAAGTGACTCCAGAGCCTTACCGAGACTTTACCACCATCTCTCGCAACATTATGGCTACTATTTCATAGCGTTAACCTTATCTTGAGCAAACCCAAAGTGTCCATAAAGTTCTTAGAAAAAGAGGTCATCTCTACCGGCCAAAGAATTGCCTTTTCCATTTGGGCTCTTAAGTTATTTTAAAGTATTTATTAGCACTGCTAAAAATTGTAATGATTAAAAAAAAAAAGCTCAGTGGGTTGTCTTTTATCTGCAAACCTGGAGATTGCTGGTTTTGGGGTGATGTCTGTTTAAAAGTAATAGAAGTTGAGAGGTCTGATCCAGGCAGGAGTATGTACGGGAGGAAAAAAATTGCCGCTTAAAAATACATCGAAGTTGTTTGCGTTCATTTGGTGTGTTTTCACTTGCTGTTGGTCGCTTTGTTGCGAGGGAAGGGGCAGGACTGCCTTCAAATGGCTGGCTGGCTTTTTGGAATAATAATTATGGAAATGGGAGGCATTGTTGTCCTAAATACAATTGATTCCTCCGTCAATAGGGATTGAAATTGGAAATTGCATTCCTGATTTATAAAAGTTTGAAGGCAAGGGCAGGGGCTCTGTCTTTATGGCTGGGTTNTGTTTTGGGCTTGTTTTTTTTTTTTTTTCCCTTTTTTTTTTTTTTTCCCTCTCTCGGTATGTGGTTTTTTTTTTTTTTAAGCTGTTCTCTGCATGAGCAGAATAGCTGAGCAGAAGACTCAGGCAAGGCATATGCAGACATGGGGTCCTTGGATGGCAAACTGGAAAATATCTGCTGTCAAAATGCAGCAGCATCTATTTCAGCTGTGAGCCTTTCCCAACTCCCATCTCGTTCGGCAGGAACCGGCGGGGAGAGGCTGAGCACAGGATATATGACCATTTAATCTGATTCCTCCTCCTTAACAGCATTTCCCATCGTTTCACTTTCTCTGCTCATTTGGGGGAGGTGAGGGCATCAGGCAAATTCTACTTCTTAAAAAGACCCTGACTTTGCATTTGAAATCGCACAATTTTTTTTTCTTACCCTCCTCTTCCTCCTATGTTGAAGGAATTCAGGATTAAAAGAAAAATGTGCATAGCACCAATGGGAGAATATACAAAGTAGAATATTTATAAACAGCACTGATTAGCCATGCAGTTGTTGTTGAATAATGGGTTTGTTGTCTTTTTTTTTTTTTAATTTTAGAACATAATAGCTATATAAGGTGCCTCTTAGCTATCTTTCCCTGTGCATTGTCTTCACCAAACTTAACTCAAATCAGATCTTTGGAGGAGGTAGGATTTTTTCCCCTTCTTCTCTTCCTTAACACCCCTTTGTTCTCTCCAGCTCTGTGTTCAATTAACACCCCCATCGCAGAACTGTAGTCTTCTTTTTTTTTTTTCTAATGTCTGTTACTGTATTTCACTTCTGACACCTCCCTTATTATTCTTGCCTGCTATTTCTCTTTAATATAGCAATTATGATATGGGGTTTCTTTTTCTTCCTCCCTCCCTCCCTTCTCTTCCCCACGCCCCAGGTTAAAACCCCTCCAGGAGCAGCGTGGGGAGAAGAGGGGCAGAGACAATATGTGTGGCACTGGGGTTTTTGGGGTGTGGGGCAGAGCTTTAAGAGGGATACATTGGTAAGCTCAGCGCCCCTTGGTTAAGTGTTTCTCACAGCGGGATGGGGCAGCTTGCTTTCCTTCCCCCGAGCCCTTCCCCAGTGTATCAAATCCTGCCCTCCTCCTTTTCCTGTGTTTCCACCGAGGAGGTTTCCCAAGGCGCAGGAGAGAGTTCAACACCCCGATTTGAATTTCAATGCAATTCTTGCACCTAGGGCATCCTTCTGCTGCTGTGAAAGCTCATCAGGAAAGTGCTCGTGCTCCAGCCCTGCAGGATCTGGGTTCCTGCTCAGCTTTCGGCAGGTCCAGCCCTCGCCCGGCTGCTCTCCCTCCTGCCCTTCAAAGGGGAGGAAGCCTTTGCTTTGATATTTGTTACTACTATTTTCTTTTCTTCCAGTTGAAAGGCTTTGAAGGCAAAAGTGATGCTTCTCTCTCTCCCAGCCAGGCAAAGTCTGCAGGGTCCCTGGTGTGGCTGCCCTAGGGGGAAGTGAAACATTTTGGGAGAGTAGGGCCTCCAGTCTGATCCACACTGACTGAGGAAGCCTTGCTGTAGCTCACAATTAAATGCTTCCAGAAACCTGATGTTTTCAAGGGAAAGAAGGGGAGGGAATGTGCAAGGCACTGGAAGATAGGGATGGTTTGGTAGACGTTGGCTTGGTCGAGGACTGAATTAACACAAGAGGAGTGGCTACCTCTGGGACTGGCTTGGAGGGAATGGAAACCAGTCATCCTGATGGGAAGTGGGACGTGTCCCAGTAGGTCCTGGTGGCTGGAAGGAGCCGGGTCTTCAGGGCTGGACCTGTCTCTAAAACAAGTCCATTTTCTGGGCTTTTATTTTCCAGTATGATGGTGTCCATCAGGGATCTACTGGGGATGGATGGCTTTGGAGGAGTGTGCTTGCAGGGAGACTTCTCTTTTTCCCTTGTAATTCCGTATTTTCTTCCTCTCCCCGGGTAGCATGTGGTTGGAGCTCTTTGAACGGAGCAAGCTTAATTAGTTTAATCAAAATTGGCCTCCTGCAATCCTCCAGGGGAAGAGGTGGGAAGAACAGGGCTACTAGTGGGCTCTTCTTCCCACCTCCTCCCCCTCAGCCCTGCCATCAAAGCAGAGAAACCAGGCCTGGCTCTGGCATAGCATTCCTGCTCCTGAGGGACTCCCCACAATTTGGGGTGTGCAGGAGCTAACTTGTTTGCTTTTATTTCAAGGCTTGATTTTTGTGGATGCCTGGTGTTGAGTAAACTGTTGTGATTGCAGCAGAGCAGGAGCGTGCTCTTGGCGGGTCTGCTGTGTCCCATTGCTCCTGTGGGATGGATGAGCCAGGCTTCCAGCTCTTGATCTCCATGCTCCCAAGTTTCCAAGCCTTTCTTTGCACTTGCCTCCCCAGATTTTGGGTAGCTTTGGGTCCAGGGAGGCAGGGTTCCTGGAAGGTGCTGTGCCAGCAGTCCACGCTTTAGGTAATTCCTGCTGACAGCACTGGATAAGGCATGGAGGAGAACAAATCTCCATGTTGACTATTAATGCATGCTGGAAAAATACCTGTATTAACCAGATGTGGGCATAAACAGCAGCTAACCAGAGCATTCTCTTCTATGAACGTTGGGTGTCTTCCCTGCTGCCACAACAGGTCTCTCTCCAGTCCATCTCCACTTGCCTCTGCATGATCCTGGCGGCAGTCAGTTTGTGGGTGAGTCCGGGGAAAGAGATCTTGTTATCGGGCCTCGTAGCTCCAAATGAGAAACTTGGAAGATTTTTCAGGCCTAAATTTCTCCTGGGAAAAATGGTTCAAGTTCCCTTATTTGAGACCTGCAGCGGGATTTCCCCCTTGGAGTGCTGAGTGTCTGCAAGCAGCGCTTTTCTAAATGCTCTCAAATGCGAGATTTAGTCCTATTAGCAGGACTCGTGCAGGCTCTAGGTTTGAGGGCAGCGGTTGTAAACAAAACACAGAGAAACTCTGAGACAATTTCATCATGGTTTGTATTTTTTTCCCCCATCACAAGGAAATTACTGCATGCAGCAATCCTTGAGGGGAGTAGGGTGGTGGTTTAAACATAAATGGGTTTGTTTGCAGTGAGATACAGTAGGCTGTGCTGCTGGTGGTGCTTCTGCTGAATCAGAGCTGTGGATTTTGGCAGGTAGAAGGGAGGAAGATGGTATTCCTCCTCTGCCTTTGGTTCGGCACCTTATTCCCCAGTTCCTCCTTTAATCCTGTAACTGCTGCCTTCTCTGCTAATGAAGCTCTGCAAAGGATTTTGTGATCTCTTGGAAATCTGCTGGGAAGCATATTACTGCTGTATTTTTTTTTCCTTCCTGTGCTTGGAGTTGGGGTGCTTTGGGAGGCAGGAGAGCCTGTTGTGTCTGGCCCTTGCACTACAGGGGTGGTTTGCAGTTGATGCAAAATATGAGGAACCCAATAGGAGCAGGGGGTGAGTTTTCCCTGAAGATGTGGTATTATCTATTTTCCACCTTTTATATTATTTGTAAATTTTTTCCTTCCTGCTTTGCATTCCATGGTAGTTTCCCTATGCAGTGAGTTTTTCCTGGTAACATGTTTCGCTTTGGGAGTTGCTGTGGGGAAGGTGGGCTGCACAAAACTGGCTCCATGGCCCCCAGAGAAGGAGGCCCCTGCCAGGCTCCACGCTTTTGGGCTGAGTCTTCAGGCATTTGGGGGGCTGTGCAGGGAGAACTGATGCTCCTTTGTGCTGCAGAGATGTGCCCTATACGGTGCCTAGCGCAGGGGGACTCTGTGCTGGGTCAGGGTTTGGAAGGAGGTAATGTGATTTACAGCAATGGATCTGGTTAATAATCTCCAGCAGCTTCTATATACTCAGGGGCTGCTCGTATTCCCAGCCAGGTGTTTGCAGACCGGATCAATATGGCCTTATTTGCATGGGGCTGTCCATAATCTAATAAAGCAACCTCAATCTGCATCCTTTGCTTTCCCCAAACATCCACTGGGTCCCGATCTGGTTGGTCTGGCAAGTGTTCCCCGTGGTGGGAGAAGCTGTCTGTGAGCAGTGCCTGGCTCCTGGGCTGCCAGCCGGGAGTCACATGTGGCACATCAACAGTGCACCCTCCACCAGAGCCTGGGCTGTACGAGCACCCCGGATTTTTGGGTGTGCTGGGTGCTTGTAGGTGCTGCATGGTGCTTTGTAGATGACCATCTCCACTGTGTGCTCCAGAGGCATCAATATTGGGGGTTTTCCATGAAATCCATGTCACCTTTGGGGAGCATATGCTGGGAACTCCCTTGGAAACCAAAACTGCTGGTTTTGTGGGCTGGATGGTCGGCAGCTTCTGCTCAAAACTGCCTCGGAGGTGCTGCATCCCCCTTAAATAATCCAGGGTGGTGGGCGCTATAGGGATGAATTACAGAAAGCCGTGGCCTGAGGAGGCTGTGGGCTGAATACATTAGTGTATGTTGTCAGGCCGGGCTCTGGAGGGACTCAGGTGATGCTTTCTCCCAGTGCTGGGAATCGCTTGGCCTGGAATTATTGATTTGCAACTGTGTCAAGTAAAAAAAAAAAAAAGGGAATAATAATACCTCTTGGCCTTGTGTTTGTGAGCTGTGTATATGTGTATATTTATATAATTTTTTCTTGAGCTGGAACAGAAAGCCACTTCTCCTGGCTCCTTTTCCTGGTGGAGAAGGCAAGGCAGCCAGAGAATGGGCAGCCCGGTGGAGGGTTTGGCTGCTAGGGAAGCCATGCCTGCTGAGGAGCAGAGTGCTGTTGCTGGTGCTCTGTGTTTTAGGGAGGTCACCAGCACAGATAATAGAAATCCCCTCTGACACCTTGAGTGAGCCGTACTGTCCCCTCCCTTCCCAGCCTTTTATTTATAGGAGAAGCCTTACCCAAAATAGCTTTTTTGCTTGCCCTAACCTGATGGGCTCTT